>NIVC01000056.1:707500-740000 GCA_002269645.1 Macrostomum lignano
AGACAATTAAAACAACACATAAGTTCACATAAAAAGCACAAAAAATGGACAATCTAAAAGTAATTGGAGCATCCAATTTCAGCGATATCGACAATTTGGGTCACTGGCTGCTGGTAAGTTAAAAAAGGAATTGATTTAACTTTATCAATGTATGAACGTTAATTAAGTCGCGTTAGATTTTACACAATCTACCGGCAGGTTCAAGGAACACTAGTTCAAAAAGAATTCCCCCGAATCGATACATCATCCAAGTCCGGTCTGTCAAGTGTACCTAAGAAAGTTTATTGATTTCCTCGGATCGGATATTGATGCCAAAAGAAAGTACTTATAAATTTTCTTTATTTTGTGTCTTTCTATACGATTTGCAGACAACGCCGTCAACCCTTCTGTCAACCGTGACCTGCCTCACCTGGTCCTATCTGCAGTCTGGCAGCTTTATCCTGCTAGCGATATGCCTAGTAACCATTAATCTGATTGTTGTGCTAGGCAATACGTTGGTTGTTCTGGCCGCTTGTACATCGGCTAAGCTGCAAAACGCGCTGACCAGCACCTTTGTAGTGAGCCTGGCTTTAAGCGACCTTCTACTTGGCGCTGCAGTGCTACCGTTCTCAACTGTGCACCAGCTGCTGCTCAAGCACTGGGTGTTCGGCAGCCGATGGTGCCAGATCTGGCTAGCTACCGATGTCTGGACCTGCACAGCCTCCATTCTCAACCTAGTGATCATCAGTCTTGACCGCTACCTCAGCTTGTGCCATCCGTTGAAGTATCCAAAGTTGATGAATAGACGCCGAGCTCGAGGCATGGTTGCCGGCGTGTGGATTCTGGCCAGCGCCATCAGCCTGCCCACCCTACTGGCTGGTTCCGCGTCTAATCAGCACGAGCTAGAAAATGACGCTGACAATGGTACATCGGGGGTCACCAGTGACAAGCCAACCGGATGTCTTCGCCTGGGTCCAACATGCACCATTGCTCAGAGTGAACGAGGATACATTGTCTACTCAGCGCTTGGTTCGTTCTTCATCCCATTTCTAGTGGTGACTTATTTGTACGCTAAGATCTGTAGCGTGGTGCATCGCACCTTGCGAGCTGGACGCATGGGAACGGTCACTGTGCAGGCTCGCAGGCAATACGGAGAGCTCCGGGTGCACAGAGGCGGCGGAGGTGGCAGCGGCGGTGGCGAAGGGCAGACGGGAGCTCCGCTTTTCTCGGCTCGTTACGGTCGGGAGCTCAAAGCGGCCCGCATGCTGGCGATCATCTGCGTAGCCTTTGTTGGTTGCTGGGCGCCTTTCTTCTCTGTCTACCTGTCCGGTGCAGCCTGTCCGGGCTGCGTGCCGCCCCGAGTTTTCGACTTCTGCTTCTGGCTCGGCTACCTGAACAGCGCTTTAAACCCCTTCATCTACGCGTTTTTCTCCGCTGATTACCGGCGAGCCTTCAAAGCGTTGATTGTTCGACTGTGGCGGGCCAGACCAGTTCCCGGCTTCTGCTCGAAACGACGGAGTGGCGGCGGCGGTGCCGGTGGCGGCGTCATCGGCGGCGCTGCCAGCGGCGGGATCGCCGGCAGCAGCGGAGCGAGCAGGCTGATGACCACCCCCAAGCGCGAAGGATTTGGCTCGTTTTCAGCTGAAACTCAAGCTTAAGTTTTAATCCGAACTGATTTAGATTGAAGCTTGTACAGGGCTAATAATTGTTGTTTTTTAACGCTTGCTTCCCTATTGGAAACCCTATAAATAAATCTCCAAGAGCTACCACAATGTCTCCGACCACATGCGGCCCGCGAAGCCTCTCTATCCAACCCTCGGGTTCTTTGAACTTCACAATAGCAAACCGGCCCGCTTAAGGTTTGTGTCTCTTCTCAGCTCTCTTCTCTTTTTTTATCCTCTCCTCTGTCATCTCCCATCTTAGCTCTCTCCTCTTTACCCTCCGTTTCCAGCTCTCTCCCCTCTCTCCTCTCTCCTCTCTACCCACCTTTCCCCTCTCTTTTCTTCTAATATCAAATATTCGAAATATCGACATTTCGCTAAAATATCTGCGTTACCACGCCATTGCCTTAGGGTTTAAGGACTATTCCCCCTCTCCCTCTCACCCCTCCCCCTTATCTACCCTCTCTCTCTTCTCTCTTCCCCTTTCTTCTCTACTAGTATTCCCCATCTTCTTTTTTCCTCTCTGGCGAGCAAGTATTGCGTTAGATTCTTTATCTTGCCCTTAAACTAAAAAGGTTTTCACTTAAAAAATACTTTAAAATATAATATTGACCTTGCGTTAATTGTATTTAGCAAGTGACCTTGTAGGGCTGCATGCTTCTGACTCGTAACCGAGGAGGAAGACACTTAAAAAAAGACTGTCTTGCTAAAGACTCAAAGCATATGTCGCGCACACGAAATAAAAATCAAAAATCTAATTGCATATCCAGATGTGTTGGCGAGAATCTCGGCATTGCGGACGTGCTAAGTGTGTCAACTAAGCTTATAGAAAGGCGAATATAAGAAAATTATTTTGAGAAGATAACTCTGCACCCCCCCACCACACCACTTCGCATCTAACAAGGCGTGAAAGCGGAGTTAGCGATTGACATTGCGGCTCATTAAGCATGTAATATATATACACAAGAGTTAATGCCATATCCATGGCGAGAGCGCTTTCATCCTGCACGCCTGAAAGTTCAGCTCTAGACTAACACTACTGCAGCTAGCTAGCTATCGCATGGCCGTCTCTTCCGCTATCGCTCCTCCTTGGACAGCTGAGGGAAATCCACTTCTGACTGACTTGGCTTTGAGCGGTTCCCATCAAGCTGGCTCTCCTACACTATGGCTGCTATAGTGTCTATCCCAAGTTCGCTCTCTTCCCCTCAAGCAGGTCAGGGCAGCGAACTGAGTATTATTCTTCTTAGAAAGTGTATATTCAGAGTTGAGTCGTTCTCATTTCTAATGCTCCCTGTTTAAGTATGTCGGTTAACAGAAATTCAATTATAACAGCTTGAGAGCATGACAATCAGTGAACGTGTTTTATGACCTGCGTACTTAATATCCGAAGCAAGGTGCATAGGATAAAAAATTGGCTTTTTTTCGCTGATCATTGATTTTTGAGTCAATTATTCGATGTTGCATTGTCGCCAAAATGTGTGGCACAGGAGCATTAATCATCACTTCGAATTTCGAATGATCCGGTTTTTCTGACATTGATTAGTCTGAGCGTCACATCTGGAAAAGAAACATGGAAAACTTGCTGGCGAAACATGCTGCAATGCTACCCTACAATCTATTATTAACCAGAAAGCCCATACAAAGACAGTGAAAACACAACACGACTCTGCACTTCCTGTGCTCTGCTTGGTTGAATAACCATAGTTATGATTTATACGGTTCTTCATTTCCTTACAGAAGTTTTCTCCGGCTCAAGTTCAGCTTTTTGCCGGGCAAATAAGATGCTGCTAGCATCTCAGCCATCATCGCTTTTGCGTGCTAAATTCAAATAGTTGCAGGATATGCAACCATGGATTGCTCGTCCGTTCGCACCGATTGGATACTGAAAATCCTTTAGTTGTCTATGGTAAACTTTGTGAGCTCAGGGTCCCAGGGGTAGCACGTCATGAAGCAGAGGGGGTCGATTGAGCCGACTGGTGTACTCGTATTCTGTGGTTTACAAGGTTTAAATGGAAACCAAATTTTGGCCCTGAGAATAACTTGAAGTGTTAAGCACTTTAGAGTATACTCCCTCAGAATGTACATCAGACTTCTTGCTCAACCTTCGGCAGTTTACAAAAACTAGCTACACATTTTCATCAATAGAGCTAGAAAACCATAAACAGATGAAAAAGATATTGCGGTAAATACAATGAGTTGAGAGCGAGAAATTCCAAGAATTCCTACCAATGAAGCTAGAGAGAATTGAATTATCAAGAACGCAACAGTCAAGACAGTCGATAGAAGTGTGTGGAATTTGAAGAGCTATACAGTAGGCAGAGTGAGGGAGGGAGAGAGAGAGAGAGAGACAAAACTGGGCGGACAAACTGAGCTACTAGAATTGTTTAGTCACATTGGGCAGGTGGTCAGGCCATACGCCTTATTGTGCTGTGCATCTCTTGGCAATTTGCGCTTGTCAAATACGTTCGTATGAGGTCTGAATGAAGCTGTTCAGAGAGTTGGGACAGAATTTCGACTAAATGCATTCACTGTGTTTTTCTTTCTCTCTTGCATTGCGTTGATACGAGCACTTGTCCATATAACCCCAGCATGACCCCGACAATGGGCCAGTAAGAGTAGAGTATCCTGGCGCATTTCGCCCTCAGCCTTTGCTTCGAAAAGTTTAGTTGGCAGTTCTAGTCGACAGGTGGTCGGGGACATGTCCACAGAGTCCGGTCAGCCTCTGTCAGTTGCGGCAGCTGTTGGTATGTCAGTGGGACTGACTGTCTTAGCATGCGCCTGCATTACCGCCATTGTGATCTGTCTTCTGGCCAAGCGATGGAGGCCAAGGCACGGTATCACTGGCGGCAGAGTGGGTAAGCCATGTTTGATACTTTAATTCTAGGGATAGATTGATGCAGTATTTGCAGTTAACCTGCAGGATTTCCATAATTCACACCTTAATCAGCAGGTAACCATACCACGATTGCCAATAACTACGAGAACCAATTCGAGAGCCAAAGTCAGAATATTCGATTCGCGGAGGAAGGCACTGGGACACTGGTAGCAGCAAGAGCGCCGACGCAAAAGCATCATAGTAAAAAAGGCCAAAATGACTCTGTGAGTTGATTTTCAACTCTGTTGGCACGTACTTTGCCCTTGAGCACCTAAACGAACGTAAAGCACAGAGAGTGTACATGCCTGATGATAGAAAGTCAGGGCCGCTGTACACCCTGTGTGAGCGTGTGTATGAGTGCGTGCCTGACGGAGAAAAACGTTTCGCCAGAAAGCCCACAGCTCTAAGAAAAAATTGTTTTTCATGTATTCTCGGTCGTCATCTTGAGTTATTAAAGACTGAAAATAACACTAAACTGCTTATTCCAGCACACTATCGGAGTAAAAGTCAACGCACCGGATGACTTACGCTTCAAAGTCTGTCGAAATAGCGAAGGCGAAATACTGGTTGCCACGAGTCCTGGCGCCGGATCTCGCTGCTCCAGAGACGGAGTCAGCGAAGGTAGGTCAACGATAGAAGATACTAAGGTAGTTTAGACTCGGGACTGCACAAGCTACAGTACATAAAATCCATGAACACTTCAGGCGATCGAATCCTCGGCATCTATGTCAACATCAAAGCGGCTGGCGCTAGTGCTCACCCCAAGGAAGTGAGCGAACTGCTCAGCTTGGCTAGCGACTATCCGCTCGTGGTTGAGTTCGCTCACACCGGACCCGTGGTCCCTGGCCCATCCGTGAGTCCGTCCGACGGTAAAACCGTCGTTCAAACCAGCGCCGCGGATGTTGTTCTTCGTCGTCACCGCAATCGACAATCAGTTGACGTAGCCGAAGGTCCATCTTCGGCTAGCGGCGCTGTCAGCCTAGCTCCTGAGCAGAAGGAACCCATTCAGCAGCAGAGACACTCCCGAAAACTGTGGGCGGCTCCGCCACCTCCAGAGGATCGGGACAGCCACTTCTCCATTCTCGATCGACGCAAACGACGCAAAAAGCAGAAGCCGGCTCAGACAGCCAGCACGATTGCAGAAGAGCCGCAGCCGCAGCTGTTGTTTGATCGGCTCTGCGGCCTGCACTCCAATGCTGCCATTGAGGAAGACGAATGGATCTGGACTCCTAACGTCAGACTGACGACAGTGCCAGGGTCCAGTGAAGACTCCCATTTTGAGGACGACTCCTCTGAGTCAGACACTGAAAATGACGTTGAAGTGATGATAGACGAAGAAAAAGCAATAGCAGTATTTTCCTCGTTTCTGTCCGACCAGCCTCCGCTGTCTGTTGCCAGGGGAAAAGTAGAGCGAGTTTTCGACTTCTACGAGCTGGAAGAGCAGGACGTGGTGTCGGATATGCCTCCGCCGTCGGAGCTGAGACCTGTCACAGATTGTTGCACTCAATACGACTGTGCAGAGGCCAGTGCGGCAGCGGAACTGACGTGTTGGATAGAGGAGGCCCGGAATGTTTGGGAGAGTCTGCCTAATCACCCAGTTCAGGCTCCTTCGAGGAAGCCGAGTTATAAAAATAATAGCCATTCGCGCAAAGACAAGTTTGAAGGTAGGAATTTTTGTCAATTATTTAACTATTTAACTTTCATGTTGTTGTCAGAATAGAAAGATAATAAAATAAAATAAAATGAACACACAGACAGACAGACAGACAGACACTATAAGACAGATAGACCAATCGATATCCTACAGATCAACAACCATCTTCAATACCAGAAACAGCGGCAACAAGAATGCTGTTGAATACCGAGGAAGACGAGGACCGAGAGCTGGTCGCCTACCTAAGAGGCGCCGCGTCCGACGTTGCCGCCGGTCGGACCTCGACTTCTTCCACCTCGTCCCCACGGACAGTTCAAGAGGAGCCGGCGGTGGCAGTGGTGGCGAAATCAGCTTACAGGCGACCTCCGCGTCGAGAACCGGAAGAAGCTCCGCAACTAGTCGAACTGTCGCGCAGCATGGCCCTTCGCGACGTCGAAGTTGCCACGGTGATTCTACTCGACTCTGAAGCTCGCCAACGTCAGCAATTAGATGAGGACGACGTGACGTTGAGCAGCGGACGTTCGACGGTGCAGGAGGAAAAAATCGACCCCGAGCAGGCACCGGACCGACTGGCGCTTGCCGGCGTTATTTTGGAGCGCGAACTGGAAAACCTGGACGCACTAGTGGACAGCGGAGCCGCAATCGGCTACGACGTTGAGCTTGACGACGACAGAGACAGAGACGAGGCGGACGCTGAGTCGTTAAACGCTGATTTCGAACTTGCCGCGGCGGAGTGGACTGCCGCTCATCCTGACGAGGATTTATCGTTCGATTTTCATCAGGACGAAGAGAGGGCTGATGCAACCATTGATTGGTAGCGCGGGTTCTTTGTGAGGATGCAATCAAATACGAGTCGTAATCGTAGTAAGAATAAAGGCAAGGACTACTATAGAAGTTATCGTTGCAGCAAAGATACAACGGTAACTTTTAGTGGTCCTTGACTTGAATAAGGAATGGTAGTTAAGAGTGTAAGGTACGTACTACTGCTCTTCTAATAAGTAGAAGATATGCATGGTTTTTAGGGTTGTATTTATTTAAATCCTGAGAGCCGAAATCCCGGAGCCATACTTGTATGTCTATGGTTAAGTTGGTGATGGGGTGTGGGGGCGAAGCCCCTGCTGGGGGTATGGGGGCGAAGCCCCCACACTCTTACCATAGACAAAATTTCATTAAGAAAATGTTTAGGATTTTTGCTTCAGATTTGTTTTTTTTTGATGTTGCTATCGTGAAGTTGATATAAATACAGTATTAAACAGTACAGTATTTTTTCTACTATATTTTACTACTTGGTTGTCGCTTGCGTTAAATAATTACATGTATCCCGTATACCCATTCTCAATTCTAAACAAATAATTCTCAAAAAGACACAGCATCAAATGTGGATTTTAATAAATTTGAATCGGATGGTTTGCAGTTTCACGCATTGCACTTCTTTTATAATTACGAGATTAAATAGTAAATGATAAGCGGTTATACAGGCGCACACGAAAAAGGAAAACAAAACTCAAACTGTTCTACTTGCTACACACTTTTTTCAGTAGTAAAACAGTGTTTTTCGCTAATTTAGCTGCTAGAAGCTAAAAATGTTGTAATTAGTTCATAGTTTTAACTGTGAACAAAAGCGAAAAGTGCTGACCAGTTAAGGATTGCAAATAAATATTTTATTCAGTGAAAACTACTGCCCAAATAAGACCAGCAGTAGTTCGTTACGTAAAAGTTAACACACAGAATCTGAATTTTGTTTAAAAAAGAAAAACTCCTGTAAATTAGATTGAGATTCAAGTTAATATTGTGATAAAGCTTTGCAACTGTGAATATCGATTTGCTGGTGAATGAAAAATGAATTTGACTAATTACATAATTAATAAAAGGCGAATATTATCATAATAAAGCAGATTTGAATAAATACTTTGTGAGGCACGGTATCGATTAAAACACGATTAGCGCTAAGAATTAGTTTTCAGTTCCAATTTAAAAAACACAACTTAATGACACTGCAAAACACTGGTGCCAGAAGGCAAACTTTGAAATTATAATTTTTTAGCAAAGTGGCACTGCAATTATGGTAAACTCAAACAGTATCTCTATGAGTCAGTTCATCAACTACAATGTCAGGAGGCACTGAGATAAGTGTCAGTGAATGTCCGACTCGTAGATGAGGTACAAGGGCGGCCAAAGTGAGGTGTCAGAGCCTCCTTAAAAGGGTTGTCAGAGCCTTATTGAATGGGGTGTCACAGCCTCATTAAATGGTGTCAGAGCCTCCTTATAAAGGGTTGTCAGAGCCTTATTAAATGGTTGTCAGAGCCTGATTTATTGAGGTGTCAGAGCCTTATTAAATGGGGTGTCAGAGCCTCATTTAATATGGTGTCAGAGCCTAATTTAATGGTTGTCAGAGCCTGATTTAATGAGGTGTCAGAGCCTTATTAAATGGGGTGTCAGAGCCTCATTTAATATGGTGTCAGGGCCTCATTAAATGGGGTGTCAGAGCCTCATTTAATAAGGCTCTGAGCCTCCTTAAAAGGGGTTGTCAGAGCCTCATTAAATGGTTGTCAGAGCCTGATTTAATGAGGTGTCAGAGACTTATTAAATGGGGTGTCAGAGCCTGATTTAATATTGTGTCAGAGCCTAATTAAATGGTTGTCAGAGCCTGATTTAATGAGGTGTCAGGGCCTCATTAAATGGGGTGTCAAAGCCTCATTAAATGGGGTGTCAGAGCCTAATTAAATGGTTGTCAGAGCCTAATTAAATGGGGGTGTCAGAGCCTTATTAAATGGTTGTCAGAGCCTGATTTAATGAGGTGTCAGGGCCTCATTAAATGGGGTGTCAAAGCCTCATTAAATGGGGTGTCAGAGCCTAATTAAATGGTTGTCAGAGCCTAATTAAATGGGGGTGTCAGAGCCTTATTAAATGGTTGTCAGAGCCTGATTTAATGAGGTGTCAGAGCCTCATTAAATGGGGTTTCAGAGCCTCATTAAAAGGGATGTCAGAGCCTCGTTTGATGAAGTACTCATGAATATATGCAGTATTAGAATTTCTCGTTCAGTGTCCCGTTCGCACACTGTCAATAAGGCGACAACTCCTACCACCAGTGAGTCACAGAGCCTGAAAAACGCTGTACTTCTCTGAGAATGATGACGGATTCATTTTCACTTGAGTTCTCCGATTGTTACCAATCTTTGCTCTCATCTCTTCCAGACTCAAGTTGCCAACGGGGTCCTTCGGTAGTGGCGAAGATGTTGCTGCTGATGCTGATGAACCGTTTGAAGTCGCTGCCGACTGCGGTTCCTCTCGGTGCTTTGCTGGCGAAGCTTCAGCTTGATGATGCTGCTGCTGCTGATGCCGCTGCTGCTGCTGCTGCTGCTGCTGCTGCTGCTGCTGCTGCTGCTGCTGTGGGGTGATCGGAGCGAAGCAACTCATTACCACTTCTTACTGGGGTGTCCACTCATTATTGGGGTTTCCGCTTCTTACTGGGGTGTCCACTCATTATTGGGGTGTCCACTTCTTACTGGGGTGTCCACTCATTATTGGGGTGTCCACTTCTTATTTGGGTGTCCACTCATTATTGGGGTGTCCGCTTTTTATTTGGGTGTCCACTCATTATTGGGGTGTCCGCTTCTTACTGGGGTGTCCACTCATTATTGGGGTTTCCAATTCTTACTGGGGTGTCCACTCATTATTAGGGTGTCCGCTTCTTACTGGGGTGTCCGCTTCTTACTGGGGTGTCCACTTATTATTGGGGTTTCCAATTCTTACTGGGGTGTCCACTCATTATTAGGGTGTCCGCTTCTTACTGGGGTGTCCACTCATTATTGGGGTGTCCGCTTCTTATTTGGGTGTCCACTCATTATTGGGGTGTCCACTTCTTACTGGGGTGTCCACTCATTATTAGGGTGTCCGATTCTTACTGGGGTGTCCACTCATTACTGGGGTGTCCACTCATTATTGGGGTTTCCGATTCTTACTGGGGTGTCCACTCATTATTAGGGTGTCCGCTTCTTACTGGGGTGTCCACTCATTATTGGGGTGTCCGCTTCTTACTGGGGTGTCCACTCATAAAGGTATCTTTTCGAAAAAATAACAAATTGCACTTTTAATAAAAATGACTGTCGCCAAAAAATAGTTTGCTAACATTTTAGCCGGTTGAAAAGTTAGAAGCAAAAAAATAAACCAAAAAAATCTAGCCATTTTGTGCTTGTTTACTGCGGCTTAAAACTTTTTCGCATTTCTAACTCACCTCTTCTCTCTTTCCCTCTGCTATGTGTTTTTTCTAATCAAGAGCTAACTCGGCAACTTTAGGATGCATAATTAATGAGAGCGTTGGTTAGTTAATTATGCAAGACTTGAGACTAGAGCAGAGACGGCTAGTGTAGAATGCTAGTTAGTTCTGCGCAAACGTTCAGAATGCAACATAATACAACCCGCCAAGCCAACTTGCCATCGACACTCACATGTATATATTGCTAAATTGGATTTTATAAACTAACAACTGCTACCTGCACAAATAGGCCAATTCAGATTTGACTGTTTGATTAACAAGCCAGTCATGATTGCGATAAAAAGCGCAGGCTGTAAGCTAATTTAGTTGCTTTAAATTGGCAATTTTGTTGCTAAGCGCTGCTGTTATAATAACACAAAACCTGTTAGATAGAACTTGAGTATAATGTTATGGATGAGCACCAGGAGACAGGGGCGCCCACCAAGAGACAGGGGCGCCCGGGCCGCCCACCAAGAGACAGGGCCGCCCACCAAGAGACAGGGGCGCCCACCAAGAGACAGGGGCACCCACCAAGAGACAGGGGCGCCCACCAAGAGACAGAGGCACCCACCAAGAGACAGGGGCGCCCACCAAGAGACAGGGGCGCCCACCAAGAGACAGGGGCACCCACCAAGAGACAGGGGCGCCCACCAAGAGACAGAGGCACCCACCAAGAGACAGGGGCACCCACCAAGAGACAGGGGCGCCCACCAAGAGACAGAGGCACCCACCAAGAGACAGGGGCGCCCACCAAGAGACAGAGGCACCCACCAAGAGACAGGGGCACCCACCAAGAGACAGGGGCGCCCACCAAGAGACAGAGGCACCCACCAAGTGACAGAGGCACCCACCAAGAGACAGGGGCGCCCACCAAGAGACAGGGGCGCCCACCAAGAGACAGAGGCACCCACCAAGAGACAGGGGCGCCAACCAAAAGACAGGGGGCGTCCAGCAAATATTGGCGCCCCTGAGGGTTGCAGCCCCTTCAATTAAAGCACGCTGCAACTCATGCATCGGGAATCAGACAGATGAAGTCATTCTCCTGAGCATTGAAGGCCCTTGAAGAGACGCCAAAAAGCATTTTAGCTTCAATAGTTAGATCATTGTAGGCGTTTTTACTTTTCCAATATTATATACCCGTAGGAAAACTCGGCAGCTTAGGCAACTGAGTATGAAACTGCCATTGCACTCAATAAGTACTCAAGAGAGTCGAGAGGCCCAAGGCTATACGGGTTTAGTTTCGCAGATCAAATATCAAGTTTGGTCAAGAATTGGCAAAAAGAGCACACAGGTACGAGTATCCATAGTCGCGTCTCGGATCTGTCTTGCCTTCTATCCAACTTCGATTTTTTAGCCGAGGAAGAAAGCCTAAACTGCTCAATTTTGCCTTAGGTATATGTAATATGCATGGTGAATATGCTCACAAGGTGTTTGCCACGACTCATAGTGTTCAAATTTAGCGGCCAGCGAAAAAGGGGGTTCCTTGACTAGGGATCTTTTGCTAAACTAGGCATTGGCAAATATTGGTTCTCCATTATGAAATTTTAACTTATTATTTCTTGCACAGGACAAGTGCAACTGTACTTAGAAAAAAAATTACCAGAGATTCTGAATTTTCTGAACAAAAAGCTTTATGAATATCAATAGAGCTATATGAAAGGTGAAAATTCTCAAAAGAGGAACATTGGGTCTGCCTCCTGTCAAAAGCGATAACCATTTTTGTGCGAGTGTGTGCCTGTGCGTATATGACTTTGTACGTATCCGCGCGCTTGTGTGCCTGCTCAGGGGAGTCGGCGGCAGTAATGCCTCTCGCCTCTAGTACATCATAAGAGCTCCCCGCCTGCTAAGTTCACCGCGTTCCAGGAACTAAAGACTGTCGCTGAGTGTCTATGGTAACTGACAGAATTCTGGCTATTTGTTGAAGACTGAGACGAACTTTAATATGTCTATGGCCATAATCTTCAATCAGAGGCTTGATCAATTTTATTTAACCATAGAATAGGAAATTGGTTAGCTTAAAAATCATTGAACTTTTTGCTTCGATCGCAGCTATCAGATGCAATCAACTGTGTGCAGTCAGGCGCATAAAATTAAATTTTGAGCTCAGCCAGCAGCCCAGCACACAGACGCAAAGAGCGTGCTTCCGAAGTCAAACAGGCGGCTCATCGATCTGCTCTAAAAAATGCACCCCTATTCAAGATTATGGATTTTCCGACCAGAATAAGAGAGAAGCTTCAAAGATTAGTTGCGTTAAAGCACAAAAAGCGTTCTGGATTATCGGATTAGCTATTGAGTAAAAAGCTTTAGCAGGTTTTAAAAGCGGATAAATGAAACGATATTGATTTTACCGTCAGTTGCGGATTACCTCTACAGCTAGCGGATTGGCGATGACTTCCTGACCTACTGGCATAACATTCTCATCTTCATCTTCTTGAGCTCGATCAGTAAATTCAGTCGATGGCTTAACGACGCTTTCGGCATTAGTCACCGAGCTCTCGGCGGTCTGGTCCTTCCGTGCCATTGTAGGTTTAGTGTGTGTATTTTGGGGGGCTTGCTGATGGCCAAATGTTATTGTTCACTTTACATAAATCTTGTCTGTGCCTGCTGATAGCTTGGCCACAATCTTATCTTATCAAATTAATACTTTCCATGAAATATCGATATGTAGCTAAATGATTTCTAACATGGCATATTATGTAAGGATTGTGTCTAACATTTGAAGCCATGTAACAAATACACCAATCACATTTATGCATGGTTTATAAACAATAAAATTTGAGCATTACATTATAACAAAACTTCTTACCACCGATTCAATTGGTTTCTCTTGTTTCTCGTCAACGCCAGCAGCAGTGGCAGATGGCTGACTGTCTGGCGTAGTGAAAGAAACTACTTCGGGCATGCTAGAATTGATGGAGACGCCATTCTCCCTGCAGTGCTTGTAGGCTTCATAGTCCACAACTAGCATTGTGACTGAGTTGGGCATTTCCTTGACTATTTCCACT
Source organism: Macrostomum lignano (assembly GCA_002269645.1). Lineage (NCBI taxonomy): Eukaryota > Metazoa > Platyhelminthes > Macrostomidae > Macrostomum > Macrostomum lignano. The sequence goes on from NIVC01000056.1 coordinate 720,930, forward strand.
ACCTTTTGGTGGGAGAGATCCTCTGAAATTAGAATGCATGTGATGAGTTCTTGATGGAACTGTAGAAAAACAGTTTTTATTGTAGTATTTTATAATTTATAAATATCTGTAAAGTGTTATATATTTTTCACAATTAAAATTTTAGCACTTTAAATACAATATAAAATATAACAAAACTCTTAATAGCATTCAGAAACGCATAGTAATTTTAAGTTAAGTAAAATATAATTATAGTTCTTATTTAGAAAATAATTTAGTTAAAAAAACATCTACACAGCTAGATGCATTTTAAAGTAGTTTATGCAAAGCAACTCATAAAAGTAAATAATATTTAAATTATGTTTTAATAAAAAGGAAACAAGCCAAGCAAAGCCCTTTGAAATAATTTAGTTTACTCCTTCAACTATTTGCAGTACATAATAATAAAACTAGCTATTTACCACAAATATCACTAACAATTGCCTTTACAAATATGAAAATGATCCAACTAATTACTAATAGTAATACCCATTTGAAAAAAAATAAGTCAAGTAAATTTGCTAAATAATTTTTCTAATGATTTAGACCAATTTTAGTACTTACCAACGTTGACACTGTTTACTTCAACCAGATAGTCCTTTGTTTTCAGACCGCCATGTTCAGCAGGAGAGTCTGGATCAACTTTCCCAATATACTGGCCAGCTTTGCCTTTTTCAGCGTGCAGGTTGAATCCATAACCGGCGAATGTTGTCCACTTTTTTAGGTGACATAGACGAGGCGGTGATAGAAAAGCAGGGTATGAAGACATGATAATAAAAATAAATAATTTCTGTTAATCTGTTAGCGTGGTAATAAAGTATTGCACCTTGAAAACTTCGGCCGGGAGTAAGAAGACGTCATGTACTCATGTTAAATCTCACCGGAGACGCCTTTAGAAAAATTTAAAATGCAAATAGTGGTCAATTTTTTTAGTCTGTATATTGTTGAGTAATTATAAAATAACAGTCAAAAAGCGAGGTACGCGGATCCTGTAGAGTTTAAAAACAAAATTTGTTAATACGAGCCGTATTTTTAAAAACAAAAGCCGTAATTTACAGTCACAAAATATTTTTCCTTTGGATGAAATTATCTATTACTGATATAGAATTTTGCTGCTTTACAACTAAATGCAATTTGAATTTTGCTCACCGAGATTGTGTATGCATACATGCAGTTCAAATATTGATCTGAGTGCAAGGACGACTTGTGCTGCATTGGAGTCGATTGCAATGGTATTAACTCGATATTTTTGTGGGCCTACATGTACTTTCGATGAAAAATACAATATAGAGATAGACATTTTTAGTCATTTTGGACTGAAAATGAATTCTGAAATTCTGAATACTTGCAGCCAATGATCTGGCAAAAATGCAAGAGTTAGATGACTGCGTACCATTTTTTTATTACATAAGTACGGGCGCGATCTAAATGTAAACGTGTACTTCAGAAGTACATGTATAAAAAGTTTTATTTCCAAGTGCAATGTGCATGACCATTTAATTTCAAGAAAAAGTCACTGTTACAAACGTCTTACATGTATAAGAAGGGATAACAGTTTAAAAATAGTTCTAAAAGCTTATGATCATGCAGTCACGTATATGTTTTTGACTAAAGTCGCGTGTATCCATGCATGTACATGTAACCCGGACTGCATGAAAACACCTGTGCAAACCCCTGGTCTCTGGCCCTGAAAAGTACAGCCACCGGGTCCTGTCCCATAGATTTCCTCCGCCTCTGTGCGGTAGCTGACGTTGTGTCCAAGATCCCATTATCTAGACAGCGAGCCGAGCTACATACATGTAGTTGTTTGAAAGTACACGCCCGGCTAGAAGCGCGGTCGCCACTGCATGCTGTCACCTGTGCAGGAGTACTCCCACTAACGAGACGGGACTTCCGGTCTGTAAAAGACGAAGGTTCTTGACTCCAACTGTACCAGAAATGGCCGATTAAGAGACTCTATGCGAGACATACAATTAGGACAGTCTAGTCAGCGCTAGAAACTAGAGGACTTTTGCATACATGGGCTTCTTTTAGCTGGTGAGCGCGGTTCCAGACTAAAATTTCCTCTTAAGCCCCAGGATTCGAATGGTGGATAATAGATAAAGAGAACGCCATATTAATGTTTTTTCAGAGCACGGAATTGGTTAAACGCGGAAACGTGGAAAGGGGGAGGGCAACGCGGAAACAGAAAGTTGAGCGGGGTGCCGCTCAGGGCCTAAAACAGTCTTTTATTTATAGCCCTGTGATCACGTGTCATGCTATCATGTGAGCGTGAAACGTGATATTGAAGGCCGTGACTTGTTCTTGACCTCCGTTACCAAGCAAACCTGACGACGTCAACCGTCAGCCACGCTGTGATTGGACGAGAAATTCGGGTGAGGCGCAGTGGAGAAAAATGATTTATGATGGGGGATTACGTAACAGGCAGGGGAAAGCTTGGGGAGATAAGCTAGGGGGCCATAAAACTGTCACACGCATGAACACACGCTGCTGCCCAGTGCGCTTTCACATGGCTCTGCGACGCCTGTGTTAGGCTGCTGGTGAATGCTCGCAAGACGGAGGCGCTGATACCGTGGGCATGAATGCCGCCCCAACTCTCACACTGCCCAATGGAGACCGCATCGCGCTGTTTGAGGACTTCCGGTACCTCGGCACCCTGGTGATGAACCCCGATGCGATCGTCTCTGGCCCTGGCCATGCTGCACCAGCCGACCGAGCAATTGCGTCGCGGCCATGCAGGCCCGCACAGCAACTCTAACGGACTGCCTCATCACTGACTTGCACCAAGGAGGGCTGGGTGCGCAGGGGAGTGAGATGGGCGATAAGCATGAGTCATCACAGGAATCACAGAGACGCAGGTATCGCAGGGAAAGAAGGGAGGGTGCGCAAAAATTAGTGGGGGCCCAGGACGCGCCTACATCAATGACAAAGTAAAGAATGCTAAAAGCTATATAACTGATTATTATTGAAACATTGATAAACTGTTATCAAATAATGTGCTTAAACTGTGGGTATTACACCCAATTCAATTGTCTTTGTTATAATTAACTTAAGTCAATCAATCAATCAATTTAAGTAACATTTCGTAAACGTGCAGAGAATTTAGTACACAACTTATGGTTGCGATGATTAACAACGGATAGATTTTTTTACACGAAACTGACTAAAAAAGATTCAAGCGAGAAATAATTCAAGAATTTTAGTCAGTAGCTACTACTGCAGAAGTGTAACATCTACGTGTAGAAGAAAAGAGAAAGATTAAGTTTATAATACCTTGTGTACTTGTACGTGGTAAACATGAATAAAAATGTTGTATACCACACAATAATTATAATAATAATAATAATAATAATAGTGTAATAATAACTACGCAGGCGTGCAATCATGCACACGCTCACACAGGGTGTACAGCTGCCGCGACTTTCTAATCGTCATGTGCACCCTCTGTGCCTTGGGGGTTGACCCTAATAGGTGTGGATCCCACGACAACCCCCCAAGCGTAAGCGCTGCTCCGCTGCTCCAGTCACACACATAAAATACCTGGCTATGCATGCAAAGCCAGTCAAATTTCGTAAAGGATTTTTATAACAACAGATCAGTAAAAACAAAAAATGTTTCAACCTTTGAATACGTCGGGAGCGGAGAACAGGATGGCACAGGTGGACACGATAGTGAAGCAGGAGAACATGATGAGGCACAGCCGGTCAACAACTCTGGCAGCGAATTTCCATTCGCTTGAGATTTCGTTATCGGCAATATCGTCGGAAATTTTCTTTGTTATAATGCGAAGCTCGTTGAGAACGGCGGCTAGGTCCCCCCGGGTGCTGCACTGATGGGTCGCAGCCTGCTGCTGCTGCTGATGGCCGTTCGAGGAGGGCGACGGCACTGAGGCGCCGATGCAGTTTTGAAAATAGGTCGGTGGTCCGACGCCGCCTCCGCCACGAATGTCGTCCTCCAGGTCCAGCACGTTCGCTAGAAGCGACTTCGATGATCTCTCTCGCAGTTCGAAATTGCCAGCGCTGCCGCCAACGCCGCTGCTACCGACACCGCAGTATCCGCCGCCGGCGCCGCCGAAACCTCCGCCGAATTCGCGGCTTCTTCTTCGACGCATCGTCATCGAGGAATTTCGAAACGATGAAGTTCGAGGCTGCTGGCCGGACGCCTCTCGCGTCTTGGCGGGATTTTGCATGCACAGCACGGTGGCCAAATAGGTGCAGATCAGCTTTCGCACCTGGGAAAGAGTTTTTGCTTTTACTTAGATATGATGATGTCTTAAGAACTGTCAGGGGCTCGATTCTCGACCCACTCGGAACAATTTGTGTCCTTGAGCCAGACACTTGACTTTGAATTGCTTCAGTTTACCCAGCTGTAAAATGGGTGCCAGCATTAGCTGGGGGTAATTGAGGATGTGTGGCGACCCGGATCCTTGGACTGAACAGCCGTACGCAGCTTTCAGATGCGCTGCGCAATAGCTGCGGCTGAGCTGTCGGTTGCACATAATCACTTTTTAGTATCATTAGAATTGTGTATAGCATGCGTACAAATCCATAATTGTCTTTCAAGAGCAGAGTAGATCAAGTCTACCTTAAGACTGACACCTTCTTTTTAGTACCTACAATTCTTCTTTGAGATATAGAAGCATGTGCCTTATTGTTGACGACACTTTTTGGAACAGTGCAAGTCAGGCTCATCTGTATAAAAATAGGTATCTAACTGTAGTGATAGAGACTTTTGTGTAGTAGGGTTAGGCAAGCTCTTTCGTAACTGACAGTTATTTCTTGAGACAGACACGTAACGACACGTTACGCGCACTCGTGTTTGGCCATTATTTCAGCCCCTTACCTACTACGCAACTGATTGTTCTGACTATGGATTTTCAGGCAGGAATGAGCGAATCCGGTAACAGCTCCGCTATCTGCCGCAGCTCCTGCAACAGCTCCGCTATCTGCCGCAGCTCCTGTAACAGCTCATTCAGCTCAGGGATTCAGCTCATTCCTGCCTGAAAATCCATAGTCAGAACTATGTTGTTTCACGATTGGCCATAGACTAAAACAGCGGGCACGGAATCTGCCGTCTTGCCCGCGAAATCGTGAGACAACGTCATTGTCTATAAGACACAGCCTGGCCATTATTTCAGCGTGCCGGAAGCGGTCATTATTTCAGGGTAAGAGTCTGCGTGCGTGCGACTGCGTAAAGAGGGCGGTGGTTGGGCCATAGACTATAAATAAAAAAGCTGTTGGGCCATAGACTATAAATGAATAAGCTGATGATAGGCTTGAGCTGACGAGAAGTAGAGATAGTCGAGATCGAGGATTAACAGAACTGTCTTTTCTTTTTTCGTCTATGGCGCTTATCAATTGGTCGCATCTTCCCGTGGACAGCCTTAACGGAGTATCTAGATATGAGTTAGAACCAGTTTCAGTGGACGTGAGACAGGAGACGCGGATGAAGCATGGTAAGTACATGTACATTAAGTTGTAAGTAAATTACTATTGGTTATATAGAAACTGTGAATTTTTTACAATACCCATTAATCTGCAGGTCGGATGGATTCGGAAAGTGCAGTTCGGTTTTTCGAGAATTGCCACTTCAAGGATTGCACATTTCATTTTTAATGAGCAACTTCTGATGAACAGACTACGACTACTATGTTGTTTTTGTGTTAGGCGCGTTTTCTGCTAAATAGTTTTGTGGCTAAATAGTTTTGACTATCATTTTTCTTCTCACTAATATTACTATTGTTATGATTATCATTACTGTGAACATTATTCCCTTATGCCAGTTAATATATGAATACTTTAACTAATCGTCTATGGTTCAAACGTCTGTTGAAGCTGAAATAATGGCCAGTTGAGTTTGTCATTACACCAGGCTGTGTCTTCTGGACAATGTCAACCAAAATAGAATCGCTTTTCTCTAGAAATCGGATTCTTCTCGACCGAAGTTGTCTATGGTAAGACCCCATTCAGCGCTATGCATTCTCCAGTACAGATTCTACAGTTTAAACTTCAAGATGGGCCAATCCAGCGCGTGACCGCAGTGCTAAAACCCAGGGGTTCAGGCCATAGACTGTATAGCTTCTGCTGCTCTAAAGCATTAGCAGCAGCAACAGCTGGTGTCTATGGCCTGACCCCCCGGGGCTTTCGGGGCCTTGGAGATGGCCGCTAAATACAGCTTTTATTTGCAACCCATTTGAGGGGCCTACGCGCAGTGAATATATTCCAAGATATGTCGTTTGCCAAAGTAATGGAGCTTTTTGTCTATGGTACAAGGCTGGCACAACGGCATTTAATATCCATTACCTTGGCACAGATATCTTGGATTAAATTCAATGCGTGTTTAAAAATCTATAAATTAGCAAATTCTGGAATGACACATCAGGGTTTTATAGAGTCTGTGTTCTCTAGGCCATACTGAATGCCTTCTTTGACGACCTCTGGCTCATTTCTAAGAAAAATCGACTCTATAGCCTCCTTCAACTTTAGTTAAAAATGGTAAACACTTCGGAACATCTTTCTTTTGAGAGCAAGACACATTATAATCATTAGTTAATTGCCTAATATCTAAAGATCAATGCATATACAATATTTTGTGGATTTTATTGATTAGTTCGGTTCCTGTCCCAGACGTACCCAGTTCGGCACAGGGTGCGATTCAGCGTCTCTGTGATGATAGTTGAGCACGATCACCGTGAATACGACTGATAGACTGCACATGATCATGGTGCACGCAAAGTACATGCCTAAAATTGATTTAAAAGCAGATTTTTTGTTTAGTTTTTTAAGGCTACAATTGATATTCATGCTAAACAGTTTTTTAAGAATGCTTACTGCATCACTAAAAAGCTTTAACCATTCACCATCTAGAAATGCACATGGAAGCAATCCAAAATCGCAACACAATCCACATGGAAGCAATCTGACATTCAACAACAATCCACATGTAAGCAATCTGCAATCGTAACACAATCCACATGGAAGCAATCTGACATTCAACAACAATCCACATGTAAGCAATCCGCCATTCAACAACAATCCACATGGAAGCAATCTGACATTCAACAAAAATCCACATGGAAGCAATCTGACATTCAACAACAATCCACATGTAAGCAATCTGCAATCGTAACACAATCCACATGGAAGCAATCTGACATTCAACAACAATCCACATGTAAGCAATCCGCCATTCAACAACAATCCACATGGAAGCAATCTGACATTCAACAAAAATCCACATGGAAGCAAGCTGACATTCAACAACAATCCACATGGAAGCAATCTGACATTAAACAACAATCCACATGGAAGCAAGCTGACATTCAACAACGATCCACATGGAAGCAATCTGACATTCAACAAAAAGCCACATGGAAGCAATCTGACATTAAACAACAATCCACATGGAAGCAAGCTGACATTCAACAACGATCCACATGGAAGCAATCTGACATTCAACAAAAAGCCACATGGAAGCAATCTGACATTCAACAAAAATCCACATGGAAGCAATCTGACATTCAACAACAATCCACATGGAAGCAATCTGACATTCAACAAAAATCCACATGGAAGCAATCTGACATTCAACAAAAATCCACATGGAAGCAATCTGACATTCAACAACAATCCACAGGGAAGCAATCTGACATTCAACAACAATCCACATGGAAGCAATCTGACATTCAACAAAAATCCACATGGAAGCAATCTGACATTCAACAACAATCCACAGGGAAGCAATCTGCAATCGTAACACAATCCACATGGAAGCAATCCACAATCACAACACAATCCACATGGAAGCAATCCACAATCACAACACAATCCACATGGAAGCAATCCACATGGAAGCAATCCACAATCACAACACAATTCACATTGAAGCAATACACTATTCAACAACAATCCACTTGGAAGCAGCCCTTCATTTAACAACAACCCATGTGGAAGCAATTCACTATTTAACAACAATCTGCATGGAAGCAGCTCTTCATTCCACGTGATTTTTCATTTCAAACATTCTTTAAATTGCCAAACCAATAGTAGTAATAAAACAAATTCGAAATAAAACTCAAAACAAAAATTACAAGAAAGGTTATTAATAGTGCATAAACGGTGCCCCCTCCCATTGTCTCACCAATAACGGGAACCGCATCCGAAGTCGGTGGCATGGCCTCGGCCACCATCATGAGAAACACGGTCAAGGACAACAGGATGGTAACACCTGTGCTCGCCAATTCGAATGTTGTCCCATAGCGAAGGTGAGAAACAAAGGATATCGAAAATTAACAAAAAAATCGTTGCATTGTATTTGTGCTTTGCAACATTTAAACAAAAATTTACGATTATCAAGTCATTAATTTTACAACGTATTTCGCGCACACCTACACTGTTCTATCGCTAGAAACAATTTATTTTCAAAAACTAAAAAAGTGTGCATGGCTGGTAAGATTGGCAGGCACGGAATGACCGGATCGTTTTGCCAAAATTGATTTTCAAATAAATTAAATAAAACAAATATTAATATAAAAAAACGCGTTAAACTTACAGTTAAACAAAATTGACGTTGTTACGTATGATTAAAAGATATTAATTATTTTGAAAATGAGAAGTCAGCAAACGATTTAAACAAAATTGTTTTTACTTGCTTTAAAACTGTTAGCTCACCAATAAGTGGCACCGCTTCGGAAGTCTGCGGCATTGCGTCAGCCACCAGTAGTTGAAACATTGTTAACGACAACATTATTGTCACTCCTAGAGTTGTCATTGAAATGTACTTTTACTGCAAATTATAGATTATAGCAAATTATATAGGCCATGCTACAACAGCTAGTTATGAATGGGCTTATGTTCTACTACAGTTTTAGGTAAGAACAGTGCGCAGTGCTGGGTAAGTTTTTTTGTGAAAATTTTTACTTCAAATTCGTTGATCTGTTTAGAGTGTGCACCATAGAAACTCCACCTGTTAGACAGAATTTACACACACCTGTTAGACACAAGCTACACACACCTGTTAGACACAAGCTACACACCTGTTAGACACAAGCTACACACCTGTTAGACACAAGCTACACACACCTGTTAGACAAAAGCTACACACCTGTTAGACACAAGCTACACACACCTGTTAGACACAAGCTACACACCTGTTAGACAGAAGCTACACACCTGTTAGACACAAGCTACACACACCTGTTAGACAAAAGCTACACACCTGTTAGACACAAGCTACACACACCTGTTAGACACAAGCTACACACCTGTTAGACACAAGCTACACACCTGTTAGACACAAGCTACACACACCTGTTAGACACAAGCTACACACCTGTTAGACACAAGCTAGATATAAACACACGTCTTTTGCTACGAGTAAACTTCTTTTAGTGTAGTTCCAAACTTATACGAGCAGGTAGCTACGACACAACTCGTAGCAGGTAGATAATAGAAATGCATGCGACAGAAAGTGCTCATGCAACAATAAGTTTGATTAAATGACAAAAATATCAACTTTAAACTAAGCTTTCTATTCCGATTGTTACAAATATAAATTACCTGCTACATTACTCGATGCCAATAGATTTTTTATCGGGTTAAAAACAGTTTAAATTGGACTTCAGAGTAGGACTGTTAGAATAAATCTAAGCAATAGTGGAGATGAATCCATTCAAAAAATACGACAGTCAACCAAGGCAGACAGACAGTCATGCCAACAGCCACAATTTCTAAAGTATTCGAAGATATAATTTTAAAATATTGCACTCAATAGCCCTAGCAAGGTGCAATCGTTGAAAAACAACAAACTGAAAGGAACGTAAGCCCACCCAGTTGTCTGGAGCGGCGCTCTGATGTGCCAGCGGCCCAGGCTCGATTCCAAGTGCAGTTACATTAATTTGTGGCTACATTGGAATCTATGCTCGTGAAATTAACGCTCAGCTTGAGGCCCGAACCCCAAGGCACAGTGAAGTGTACATGCCTAACGATAGATAAAGTTAGGGTCGCTGTACACTCCTGTGTGAGTGTGTGCCTGTGCGTTTGACTGCGTACGTATCCGCGCGCTTGTGTGCCTGCTCAGGGGAGTCGGCGGAATGGTGGCAGTAATGCCTCTCGCCGGTTGTGTGACAATGTCGCCTACTTAAAATGCCTCTAATAAAAACGGACGCACCTAAAGAGATTTTCTCGCCAGCATCGGGCGGCAAGATGAAGGTGAGTAGCGCCATAGACGAGATGAGCACGCATGGGATGATGAGGTTAAAGCCATAGTATAGGGTCCGCCTGCGGATCTTAATATGATATCGCAGATCTATGAACGGATGCGGGCAGCAGTCGTAGGTAATGGCGAATCTTTGACAGGGCATCTCTGCAAAGCACAGTCAGATTTAAATAATTGCACAGATAATTTGCATAGGGTGTTGCCTTACCGAACATTTTTTAGTGCGCGTGACGCGTCGTCAATAAGGTTATCTAAGGTGGGTTCTTTTAGAGCAGCTGGACCAGGAACCAGACGTCAAAAATCATCAAAAAAGTGACTTCGTACTGCACGAAAATGAATGGGATATACCGTGCTAATTGTGCTATATATCGATAGACAAGCTGCAAGCAGATTAAACGTGAAAATTATAATTTCAACAGTTGTGCGTGTTGAAGACATGCATTAATGTGTGCATTTGTTTGTTGAAGTACACATGAATTTCAACTGTTCACTTGGTCAAGACCTTGCTAGAGAATCTTACCAGCCATGCTGCACTCTATAGCTTTTTGCAGCCCATTTAGGCTTATACACATTGAATTTATTCCAAGACATGGTTACATATAGTAATGGAGCTTTTGTCTATGGTAGCAAGTTTGGCACAGGTCCAACATTCCACTGCACCAATACAGGGTGACGCCAAGAATACAATCTGCTCAGTTACAACAAAAACAAAATAGCATTTCAGCATGTTCAAAACTTCACAAACAAAAGCTCCATTACTTTGGTAGACATATCTTGGATTAAATTCAATGCATGTAAGCCCAGATCTGGCCTGCAGAAAGCAATATTAACCATTTGTACATTGCACACTGATCTATGGAATGCGATTCGCCCTCTTACCGAAGCTGACTTTCTCGCCAGCATCAGGCGGTATGATGAAGCTTAGCAGAGCTAGGCAAGCCAAGAATGAGCATGGCGCTATCAAGTTGAATATGTAATAAAGTTTTCTCCGACGTATTTTCATGAAGAATTCCAGATCTATGAATGGATAGGTGCAGCAGTCGTACAGATTACTGTGTCGAATGCCGGGAATCTCTGCAAGCCAAATGCGGGGAAGTTTTCGCACTTTGTGGACAGATTCTGCTACACCAAAAGTGCATTAGCAATCGGATAAGAAAGTTCGAAAGTTCCTTTCTTATACTCGTAGAATTGCTCTTTTTATTGCCAATCGTTCAGATTAACAGGATCTTCTTTTGCGTAAGGAACCGCTGCAGCTAGTTAGCTAGCGCTAGGCACCTGGTTAACCCTTATGCCTGGGGTCTCTAGTCCTCTCCTCTCCTCTCCTCTCCTCTCCTCTCCTCTCCTCTCCTCTCCTCTCCTCTCCTCTCCTCTCCTCTCCTCTCCTCTCCTCTCCTCTCCTCTCCTCTCCTCTCCTCTCCTCTCCTCTCCTCTCCTCTCCTCTCCTCTCCTCTCCTCTCCTCTCCTCTCCTCTCCTCTCCTCTCCTCTCCTCTCCTCTCCTCTCCTCTCCTCTCCTCTCCTCTCTCTCCTCTCCTCTCTCCCTCTCCTCTCTCTCTCCTCTCCTCTCCCCTCCTCTCCTCTCCTCTCCTCTCTTCTCTCCTCTCTCTCCTCTCCTCTCCTCTCCTCTCCTCTCCTCTTCTCTCCTCTCCTCTCCTCTTCTCTAATCTCATCTCCTCCTTCTCATCTCCCTTCCTCTCCTCTTTTCTCAATCTCTCCTCTCCTCTCCTCTCACCTTCTCTCTTCTAGTGTTTTTCCTCGTCTCCTTTCCCATATATCCCTTATCTCTTCTCAATTATCTTTCCTCTCTCCCCTGTTCCAGTCCGTAGTCATGCTCTAGGTATCTGGCCGTTGAAATGAAAACGTCAGCTGACTTCTGCCTTAAGCAGTGTAAATTGTGTTTAAATTAGTAAATCATCTTTTAAACTGCAAACGGAAATAGCTAAAAATAACAAATAATAACAAAAAATCGCAAATTACCGAGGGAGAAATTATGCAATAATTAGTAGTTCCAGTTTTTTCCACAAAAATTTAGCTCCGTTTTCTTCAACTAGATTTGATCAGCCGTCTAGCATAACTGGTTTAATCGTGCTAAACAAACTTTCAACAGTTGGGATAACTTCAAGCTTTCCCTTAAATTAATAATTAATTCGTGTTATCGACTCCGCGCTCGTTCGATTTGTTTTGCTTTAATGACGCATGATGGATTGATTAACCGAAAGCTCCTGACGCGGCCCAACAGCCTTGTTAGGCTTTTGCCTTAATCCCCCTCCCCAATACCTAGCCTCTCGTGTTCTGTTTGATTATGCAGACTCGACAACTCTGAAGCGAAAAAGCATGTTGGCTGACTGGCAGAGAGAATTTATATGACAGCTTGCAAGCAGTGTGGCTTTATAGCTGGTGCCACTCGACCTAACTGGGGCAAAAACCGGAAAAGTCCCAATTAGTTTTTAACAAGAATTTTCTCGCGGCACTGTGTTGTAACTGCAGTCAGAAGAATATTTCGCCCCGATATTACGTCCAAATTGTTAGACACCTGTTGGCACTCTGTCTGGGGCCTCAGTCTACTAATTAATTGACGATGTCAGAGAGCCTAGAGCTGGTCAACATTTAACAAAAAATTTGTGAGCTTACCAGGTAGCTAGATTAAATTGATCTCTTCGCTAAAGGGAGTTCATTAAGTAAATTGATGTTTGGTCAAACGTTTTTTGTCAATGAATTATTCTAAACCCTGTGCTAAATCCGTAATCCGGACCTTCATATCAATTAGGTTAATTGGAAACGCACAAGTTAATTTACAACCCGAGATCCGCGGTTAGTCAAGTAAGTAAAGCAAATGCAACAGAAAAGCAACATTATCAAACCTTCGAGGTTCCATTCTCCGCTCGGAATGTAGGTAGAAGTGTCTCCAGCCCCATTCACTGAGCAGTTCAAAGGGTCGTTCAGACGCTGCTCAATCGTCACCAAGCTCTCGTTGCTGCACTTGAACCGCAGGTCGACAGTGCCGCCATCATAGGTCCACGAGCCGAATTTCAGTTTGCACACCTGGGTATCGAACGGGAACCAGGTGATGTCAATCTTGCAGGTTGAACGAAACATTCCAGGCGGTATGTAGGTCATGAGGCCCGTGTGTTCGATGACCACGTTGGTCGGATAGGTTGCATCGAATTTCTCGTCGGCACTTTGTGAAAAAATGGTGGCAATTTTACAGGAATGAAATTAGCAAAGCAAAGAGCCTCTTAGTATAACAGGACGCAATCTGTGTTGTTATACTAGTTTCTTTTTATTCCATAAGCCCAAGGAACTAATATGCATTGACATGAAATAAGAGTACCTGCAGTCCAAGGACTGGGGGGGTCGCCACACACACCCTCAATTACCCCAGCTAATGCTGGCACCCATTTTACAGCTGGGTGAACTGAAGCAATGCAGTGTTGAGCTTGTCAAGGACGCAAATCGTTCCAGTGAGAATCGAACCCCCGACCTTGGGGTATATAAAATAGAGCAGAATAGCACGCTGATGTGCATGCAAATTTAAAAGAATGACAATCTTCACTGCCCCAGATCAAATGCAATAAGTTATTATCTGATGAAAAAAATGACTCTTTTCGGTCTCCGCAGTGTATTGCTTGCAGGAAATCGGCCTCCTGTTATACTGCAGTGGTCCTTGAGCAAAAGATGATTATAAGACAGTCAAGAGAGCCTTACCTATTGTACAGCAGAATATCCGGTTTCCAGACTCGTTTTGGGTCGATATTAATTTTCGTAACCTGCCCATATTCAGCAGGATCCCATTTAAAATGATAGTCGACCCAAGTCTGGAAGAGGAATTTAAACAAAATTGTTGAATTGTTAATGCAGGCATTAATTTCCATTAAAGTACATGAAAAACGTGAACCAGACCAGTTCGGATAATTTGTGCCGAATCTGTAGGCTAAAGTTGTTAGACAGCCAACAGCTGTGCATCTGGCAGTTGGGTCTGGGTCTTCGATTAATAAAGAAATAGACCTCCCCGACTTGAACGGTCTTTCCGGATGTATATTATAATCCGCAAGTTCACACAATATTTCTAGACTATAGTTTGTAACGTTTTTAAACTATATATAGGATATAGAACTGTTTGCACCAACAGATGCAGGTCAATTTCACAGAAACTCACGGTTTAGGCATGGGAAATACAGTAGCGAGATAGGAAGTTATTAGTTTATTAGCACTATATTGACAACGCCTCACCTTCTGAAAGTCCTCTCTCTCCCGTCATCTCCTCTCTCCCTTCATCTCCTCCTCTCTCCCCTCATCTCCTCTCTCCCCTCATCTCCTCTCTCCCCTCATCTCCTCTCTCCCCTCATCTCCTCTCTCCCCTCATCTCCTCTCTCCCTTCATCTCCTCTCTCCCCTCATCTCTTTCTCTCTCCCCTCATCTCCTCTCTCCCCTCATCTCCTCTCTTCTCTCATCCCCTCTCTCCCCTCATCTCCTCTCTCCCCTAATCTCCTCTCTCCCTTCATCTCCTCTCTCCCCTCATCTCCTCTCTCCCCTAATCTCCTCTCTCCCTTCATCTCCTCTCTCCCCTCATCTCTTCTCTCCCCTCAATCTCTTCTCTCCCCTCATCTCCTCTCTCCCCTCATCTCCTCTCTCCCCTCATCTCCTCTCTTCTCTCATCTCCTCTCTCCCCTCATCTCCTCTCTCCCCTCATCTCCTCTCTCCCCTCATCTCCTCTCTTCCCTCATCTCCTCTCTCCCCTCATCTCTTCTCTCCACTTCCTCTCCACCCTCTATTGGCTGTCGTATCAAATCTCTACCACTATCGCTACCTGGTCTTGCCGCCTCTTCAATTTATGTTAAATTAAACTATATTCGTAATTAATAGTTCCGATAACAACAATGACAATCAATTGTTTTGCTAGTACACACAATGATCTATCATGGCACAACAAGCAATCAAAAGCGAGATGTGTAAAGTTGAAACATGTACAAACTACAAAGTACAAAAAATTACGTCAAAAAACACGTGTTACTGTTTTTGCATCGGCTCCGGCGTGAGGCACTCACCAAATCCAACCAAATGTTAGCAAACAGGATCTGGTTTTTCTCATCCTAGAAATCAAAGAGTTGAGAGCGAAAAAAACTGCATGGTAAGAGCTATAAGGTAAAGCAAACTAGATCAAGGATGTCTGGGCTTATTTAACTGTTATGTTGTACTTGTACTTGAATATTGAAATGGAAAAGAAGACTTTAAAAAAAATCAGAAATCGCAATGGTTTATAACCAAACAAAGCATGTATTGTATAGTGATGCAAGGTGTGTAAACTAACAAGGATCGATAGAGTCTCAGGTTAGCAGAGCAAGGAAGAATTGTAAAAAACGGGACTACAATACTATAGAATGCTTTTCTGGATACATTTGACCAGCCGATGACCAAGATGCGAGGGTTAAAAAAGCCTTCGGGAGTTCACTAATGGATAGATAGCAGGTTTTCCCGTGCGTTGCAATCTAATCAACTTCATCAGCATCCACAAGCGCCATTATAGCCTGATATTGCAATCATTTTTGTCTCCATATGTGTAAAAAAGGTTTAACAAAACTGGGGATTGAAAAGTGCTCACTTTGTCGTTGCATGCATCGGTAAAGACGATTTTTGTCCAGGAATTTCTAACCTATGCTCACAAACATTCACATCAAGCCAGAAAAATCAGAACACAGTTTTAAAACAAAAATGCAGACTGTTATTTTTTTGGCAAGAGAAATGAAATTGGAAATGTTTTTGCCAAATACGAAACCACTACCGAGTGTTATAGTAGAGATTAAAACAAAGCTACGAAATTTAAAAAATATCATCAACCGATGCAATCGCATTATCGCAGTCAGGGCAAAGATGGAATACTGACTGTGTCAAGCCACATGTTGGTGTAAATTATTTGCAATCTTTCGTCCTGAACAAGAAAAGTGAAAATGTGAGCAGTTATTGCGACTTTTTTGTTGTTATGAGAATTGTGCAAACACCTATAAAACAAATCTTTGTTCAGCAGTAGTAAGTAACATGTACTTTCTGGGCTTGGAAAAAGCTTAGAGAACTCCAGTAATGCCTGTATTTGTGTTGTGCCCGGGTGCACTTGCTCCGATGAGCAATCTCTGGCTCTTGGTCAAGTGTGCCCGGCATTGCACTCCCACCCATCCCGGCCGCGTGCCAGCGCCAACCCCCCCGTTCTGTCTGCGCCAACCCCCCCATTCTGTCTGCGCCAACCCCCCCATTCTGTCTGCGTCAACCCCCCCCCATTCTGTCTGCGCCAACCCCCCATTCTGTCTGCGTCAACCCCCCCCCATTCTGTCTGCGCCAACCCCCCCATTCTGTCTGCGTCAACCCCCCCCCCCCATTCTGTCTGCGCCAACCCCCTCATTCTGTCTGCGTCAACCCCCCCCCATTCTGTCTGCGCCAACCCCTCCATTCTGTCTGCGTCAACCCCCCCCCTTCTGTCTGCGTCAACCCCCCCCATTCTGTCTGCGCCAACCCCCCCCCCATTCTGTCTGCGTCAACCCCCCCCATTCTGTCTGCGTCAACCCCCCCCAGTTGCACCCACCTCACTGTCTGTTAGGTCAGCCGGTTTTGGCTGGCTGCGGCTCCAGTGCGCCCCCTCGCTCGCCCTGCGATTGGCTGATGGCCCAGCCAATCGGTTTGTATTCTTTCCCCCCTCCAATCGCAATCCCGACTTTGTAACTTTTATAAGACGATCGTAATTTTGGCTAGCTGGGCCTGGGGTAGCGATACCCTAGGGCTTAACCAGCTAGTTTAATTAAATATAAATGTGTGCAGGAGCGGCGGTAGGGGAGGCATCTGTTTGGTTGAATTGTGCAAGACACAGCGAAGTTAAGTGAAGCCTCCCCTACTGCCGTTGCCGCTGCTTCGTGAAGATAAAGAGTGAGTCGCGCGTTTTTCTTATTTGAGGGACTGGCGGGGATTAATTCGTGCAATAGGGACGGGCTGATCAAGACTCTTGACGCGATCCCTCGCTCAGAGTCCGAAGTCAGTCCGGCCAGTTGACTGACGCCATCTTCGGCTCGTTCACTGAGGTACCTGGTAATCAGAGTCGCGATCCGGCCTGTAGCACAACATTTGCTAACAACAAGAACTAACAAGTTTATCAATTAAGCTACCTGAGACAGCAAGCAATCAAGCAAAGCAGTGGTCTAGCGCAGCGCTCTGATGTGCCAGCGGCCCAGGCTCGATTCCAAGTGCAGTCACATTAATTTGTGGCTACATTGGAATCTCTGCTCGTGCAATTAACGCCCTTGAGGCCCAACCCCCAAGGCACAGTGAAGTGTACATGCCTAACGATAAATAAAGTTAGGGCCGCTGTACACTCCTGTGTGAGTGTGTGCCTGCGCGTATGACTGCGTACGTATCCGCGCGCTTGTGTGCCTGCTCAGGGGAGTCGGCGGAATGGGGGCAGCAATGCCTCTCACTGGTTGTGTGACAATGTCGCTAAAAGTGCGCCAGGGTGCACACAGCCTCCTGCCTTTCATAAAAGGTCTCTTCAGTGCATTTTTTTCTCGATCATATCTTTGCAAACTCGGTTTTGGAAACAAAACTGTATTATGACTGTTGCCGCTCTCAAAGCACCAACTTGCTTCATTTGGAAATCGGCAGTTTAGAAAGTCAGATACTGGGACGAATTGAGTTCTTTTAAACACTGAATGCTTTTCTATCTCGCTAGCAAATTTTGCAGTGAGAACAGCAGCCTTGGGCGAAATTTGCACGACTTCTCCTGCTCCTGGTGCCTTCTCTCGCTCACAACAAGCAGCATAGCAGCCGTGTTCATCTCTAAAACCTTCAACTTCTTCTTTCATTTTCTGCACCACGGCTGCTGCTGCTGCGAGTGAAATCAAGCGATAGCCTGTGGAGATGGGTGGAATTGGGAAAGAGGGAAGGGGAGAGGGTGAAAGTAAGAAAACTCATATTGTGGCGAGCTGGTCAGCTTAAACTCAATCGCAATCGCAATATTTTGCCTGGCGCAGGTCTCTAGGTGGCCTCTATGTATGCAAAAATAGAGTAAAGTCTGCAGCTATGCTGGTAACAGTTGCGTACTATTAGACTGCAGAGAGGCAGATTGAGGAAACTACTTATTAAAGCAGCTGGAAAATTGATATTGTTTCTTAGTTTTAGATAAGATTTACTGTAGGACATTGTGGCAATATATTTAATTATTTACCCAATAATTAGAAATTTATTTAACTGATTTGAGTGAATCACTGATAAGAGAGTAACTCACTAATAAGAATGACTCACTGATAAGAGTGACTGTCTGATAAGAGTGACTGACTGATAAGAGTGACTCACTGACAAGAGAGTGACTGACTGATAAGAGTGACTCACTGATAAGAGAGTGACTCACTGATAAGAGTGACTCACTGATAAGAGAGTGACTCACTGATAAGAGTGACTCAGATAGGAGTGACTGAGAGGGATAGCTTTGAGCAATCATTTTGAGTGAGTAATTGCAGTGAAAAGCTTTGGTTCAGCCAATATTTAATGTCAGTGCAAATGAAACACAAAGCCACTTCTTACCACGTCGATAATCTGCTGCAGAGACACTTTAAACCAAACGTACAGCACGTCGGTCTCATTCTCAACCGGCCTCTCCATTGGGTTGTGACGTTTCTCGCCCTCGCCTTCGAACAGCCGCTGCAGCAGTCGCTTCTCGTGACGGCCAGCATCTGCATTCGTGTTCAGGAGTTAGTGCGTTGGAATCAATGACTACTCAAGTAGAAGGACGGTCTTTGGACCTTTTTCAATGAGGCAGGTTTTCCCGAGAAAGTACACCACGGAGATAGAAGGTTTCCAATTTCTTC
>NIVC01000056.1:745000-847500 GCA_002269645.1 Macrostomum lignano
GATAGATAGATAGATAGATAGACAGATAGATAGATAGATAGATAGATAGATAGATAGATAGATAGATAGATAGATAGATAGATAGATAGATAGATAGATAGATAGATAGATAGATAGATAGATAGATAGATAGATAGATAGATAGATAGATAGATAGACAGATAGATAAATAGACAGACAGATAGATAGATAGATAGACAGATAGACAGATAGATAGATAGGTGGACCGGTAGTGAACGAAAGACTGAAATGGGCTCTGTAAGGCAAGGCCAGTTACGCACAAATTTGGACTTTATCAGTCACCAACAGCAGCTGTTTAAAAAGAGCTCAGCAGAGGTTTCAGCTCACTTGCAGCGCTTTCCAGGTGCTTCAATGTAAAATTGATTGTCTTTAAATTCAATAGATTTTGGCTAGAGGTCTTTTTAATGCGTCTAGAAAAGTCGCCATTGACTGTGGGGTTTCAATTCATGATATTCACTTTAGTTAATTTGGATAATAAGATATTGGAATATCCTCGCAGTGCTGCCAGTCTACATGCATCAGTCCTTCAATAGGAGTGGTGAAGACAGAAGGACAGGTTGTCCTCAGAAAAGAAATACACTGTTGATCATAGGTTGACATGATTGATGATGGCGCACGCTGGGGGTGCAAAAAAGCAAGAGGCAGATAAGCTCGAAGAATGACAGAAGCTCCACTTTTGCCAAGAGACAAGAGACAGGGGCGCCAATCAAGAGACAGGGGCGCCAGCCAAGAGACAGGGGCGCCAGCCAAGAGACAGGGGCGCCAGCCAAGAGACAGGGGCGCCAGCCAAGAGACAGGGGCGCCAGCCAAGAGACAGGGGCGCCAATTAAGAGGCAGGGGGCGTCATCAAGAGACAGGGGCGCCCACTAAGAGACAGGGGCGCTCACTAAGAGACAGGGGCGCTCACTAAGAGACAGGGGCGCTCACTAAGAGACAGGGGCGCCCACTAAGAGACAGGGGCGCCCACTAAGAGACAGGGGCGCCCACTAAGAGACAGGGGCGCTCACTAAGAGACAGGGGCGCTCACTAAGAGACAGGGGCGCCCACTAAGAGACAGGGGCGCCCACTAAGAGACAGGGGCGCCCACTAAGAGACAGGGGCGCCCACTAAGAGACAGGGGCGCCCACTAAGAGACAGGGGCCTCACTAAGAGACAGGGGCGCCCACTAAGAGACAGGGGCGCCCACTAAAAGACAGGGGCGCCCACTAAGAGACAGGGGCGCCCACTAAGAGACAGGGGCGCCCACTAAGAGACAGGGGCGCTCACTAAGAGACAGGGGCGCTCACTAAGAGACAGGGGCGCCCACTAAGAGACAGGGGCGCCCACTAAGAGACAGGGGCGCCCACTAAGAGACAGGGGCGCCCACTAAGAGACAGGGGCACCCACCCGGATTTTTGTCATTTTGATTTTAGCAGCAATAAAAAAGCATCTAAACATCAATCATTACAGACCCGAAACCAAATAGCAAAAAACATAAGTTTATTGACAGCTCAAAATAAAAAAACAGGAAATCTCTGCGATGTTATTCTACGCTGGTACATTTAAATGGCAGGTTTCATTCTAGCGAGAAACCAACCTTGCTCTCAGGAAATGCAGCAGAGGAAAACTTGAAAAAAATGTACAGAATTTATCACTTCTTTTACGTAGGATCGATTGTCAGCCTCAACGCATGGATCGATTCAGGCAGCTGGTAAAACCAAGCATTTTGGCTTTCATCATGAAAAGCAGCCGTCATGCAAATTTTAGTAAACTTGGGTTTTCTCTCTCTCTCTCTCTCTCTCTCTCTCTCTCTCTCTCTCTCTCTCTCTCTCTCTCTCTCTCTCTCTCTCTCAGAATGCTTTCACGGTTATTGTGTGCGATAATTGGTGGGCTTTTGATCTAAATATATAAATGAATTTTTTGTACTGACTACTCTGTTTTGCGATGAAATGTATAGCTTTTTGTTTTTGCTAGATGAAATGTTTAGCTTCAGCAAGGGTGTGTAAGCATTGTTTAAGGGTGACCCTGTCACCCTGTCACCCTTTCACCCTGTCATACTAGCTGCCCTCTGTCACCCTGTCACCCTGTCATACTAGCTGCCCTCTGTCACCCTGTCACCCTGTCACTCTATCACCCTGTCTGACCCTATCACTTTGTCTGACCCTATCACCCTGTCTGACCCTATCACCCTGTCTGACCCTATCACCCTGTCTGACCCTATCACCCTGTCTGACCCTATCACCCTGTCTGACCCTATCACACTGTCTCACCCTATCACACTGTCTGACCCTATCACCCTGTCTGACCCTATCACACTGTCACTCTATCACCCTGTCACAATGTCACACTATCACACTGTCACCCTGTCATGCTGTCACCTTGTCACTCTGTCATACTGTCACCCTGTCACACTGTCATACTGTCCCCCTGTCACACTGTCATACTGTCACCCTGTCTGACCCTATCACCCTGTCACACTGTCACACTGTCAAACTGTCATGCTGTCACCCTGTCACACTGTCACCCTGTCATCCTGTCATCCTGTCACCCTGTCAACCTGTCACACTGTCATCCTGTCACCCTGTCACCCTGTCACCCTGTCACCCGGTCACTCGAAGCGGCCAGCCCGCCAGCGCCACTCGGCACAAACTGCACCACTCGTACCCAACGGCTTATGCTTAGTCACAAAAGGCCGCAACAGCAAGTCGGAGCCGGCAAGCAGAGGTCTCGACGACGTCCCACCGTTGGAAGCGATTCCAGCCGACGAGACAAACGGTAAATTTGGAAGCGTTCGAGTCGATTGGGAACTGCCGATATCCAGGTCAACAGGTGTAGTCAGATCCGTGTAGTGCCTCGGGACCGAATCGTCTTCATTCAAGTTTCTGTAGCCGTAGCCGAAACTGTGAACATTTTCCGGCCACTGAGCCGAGGGCAAATCTTCGCTATTCAATTGCATTTGACTGCACGATGCGGCAACACTGCCGGGACTTTGATAATAGTCATCGAAATCCCACAGATGGTCTTCAATGAGTCTCAGAGATGGTAGTTGAGA
Organism: Macrostomum lignano; assembly: GCA_002269645.1. Classification (NCBI taxonomy): domain Eukaryota; kingdom Metazoa; phylum Platyhelminthes; family Macrostomidae; genus Macrostomum; species Macrostomum lignano. Next base: position 748,053 of record NIVC01000056.1, read on the forward strand.
AGTTGATTCAGATGACGAAGAACGCAATAACCGAATGTGGCTGTCAGTCCAAAACTGGTTTTTGTTTAATTGAGTAGAGCTTGTATAAAAACTACCGTAGGTCCCGTTTGTAGTGACTCGGTCAGTGCCTGGTTGGTGAGCCATGCAGAAGTGCTGGATCCGTACCTTCTCAGGGGCTTATTCTCAAGCCTATATTTATATCCAGTTTAAACTTGCACACTGACTGTTCATAACTATAGAGTGAATTGACAGCCAAGATGAAAGGTGAAGTAAGAGAATGAATGAATAACACCTGAGGCGCCACAGGGGCAGGGTTTGAGGCAAGGACACCTTTGAGGCAGGGACTCCCCCTTGACCACTCCCCCCACCTGGATCCGCCAGAGATTTTGAATGAGTTGCTCACTCCAGATACAGCGTTGAGCGGGCCTCCTTGAGTACAGTGGGAGGGTAGCAGTCGCCACCTGGCGATAAAGACTGACTGACTCAGAGCTATTTAATAGATTGTGTGGCCAGATAATGCCAAGTGGTGACGGGTTTTCAAAAATACGTTGAGCTTTGCTCAACTGTCTATGCGGGGGAGGTGGGGAGAAAGGTGATGAAGCATTGCTCACTTCAGGTATAGCTAACCTAGCACTAATGGGCGAGATGACTCCCGTATCTAGATAAACTGCTTCGCTCTGTAGCAGCAGCACTAACCCTCCCACGCTTCATTCTCCAGAGCTTAATTGTGCTCAAGCAGTTTCTTTCCTTACAGCTGGTTGCTTTTCTAACAAGACAGCTAGATGAAACTGGACTGCCTCTGCAGAGTAGAGCGTTTGACAGCCTCACAGCCTGTTGGATGCGGGTTAGAGAGTGAAATATATTAGCTGCTGCAAATGCAGGTAGAATGTTCTGCAGAACCTTGTCTATCTATCTATCTATCTATCTATCTGTCTATCTATCTATTTATCTATCTATCTATCTATCTATCTATCTATCTATCTATCTATCTATCTATCTATCTATCTATCTATCTATCTATCTATCTATCTATCTATCTATCTATCTATCTATCTATCTATCTATCTATCTATCTATCTATCTATCTATCTATCTATCTATCTATCTATCTATCTATCTATCTATCTATCTATCTATCTATCTATCTATCTATCTATCTATCTATCTATCTATCTATCTATCTATCTATCTATCTATCTGTCTATCTATCTATTTATCTATCTATCTATCTATCTATCTATCTATCTATCTATCTATCTATCTATCTATCTATCTATCTATCTATCTATCTATCTATCTATCTATCTATCTATCTATCTATCTATCTATCTATCTATCTATCTATCTATCTATCTATCTATCTATCTATCTATCTATCTATCTATCTATCTATCTATCTATCTATCTATCTATCTATCTATCTATCTATCTATCTATCTATCTATCTATCTATCTATCTATCTATCTATCTATCTATCTATCTATCTATCTATCTATCTATCTATCTATCTATCTATCTATCTATCTATCTATCTATCTATCTATCTATCTATCTATCTATCTATCTATCTATCTATCTATCTATCTATCTATCTATCTATCTATCTATCTATCTATCTATCTATCTATCTATCTATCTATCTATCTATCTATCTATCTATCTATCTATCTATCTATCTATCTATCTATCTATCTATCTATCTATCTATCTATCTATCTATCTATCTATCTATCTATCTATCTATCTATCTATCTATCTATCTATCTATCTATCTATCTATCTATCTATCTATCTATCTATCTATCTATCTATCTATCTATCTATCTATCTATCTATCTATCTATCTATCTATCTATCTATCTATCTATCTATCTATCTATCTATCTATCTATCTATCTATCTATCTATCTATCTATCTATCTATCTATCTATCTATCTATCTATCTATCTATCTATCTATCTATCTATCTATCTATCTATCTATCTATCTATCTATCTATCTATCTATCTATCTATCTATCTATCTATCTATCTATCTATCTATCTATCTATCTATCTATCTATCTATCTATCTATCTATCTATCTATCTATCTATCTATCTATCTATCTATCTATCTATCTATCTATCTATCTATCTATCTATCTATCTATCTATCTATCTATCTATCTATCTATCTATCTATCTATCTATCTATCTATCTATCTATCTATCTATCTATCTATCTATCTATCTATCTATCTATCTATCTATCTATCTATCTATCTATCTATCTATCTATCTATCTATCTATCTATCTATCTATCTATCTATCTATCTATCTATCTATCTATCTATCTATCTATCTATCTATCTATCTATCTATCTATCTATCTATCTATCTATCTATCTATCTATCTATCTATCTATCTATCTATCTATCTATCTATCTATCTATCTATCTATCTATCTATCTATCTATCTATCTATCTATCTATCTATCTATCTATCTATCTATCTATCTATCTATCTATCTATCCAGACAAAACGATACATTGCTAGGCAAGTCAGTACATAAGTACGAAATGACTGGCAGTCACGATAACCCAGCTGACCCAGCTCAAGTTTCCAGCTGAAAAATCGAAAATAAACTGGAATCAGGCGACATTATTGCAAAATGGCGAAAATGGGTTGGGAATTTTTAGCAAGCGTCGCCAACGAACTCTAAACTGACATCTGCTGCATCTAGGATTCGAATTCCTTCTTACATGCATGGCAAAATTTGATCTGCATTTGGCTGTCGAAATTTGCACTTTAGTTAGAGAGTAAGTTTGTTTAGTTTTGCCATATTTACCAGTTGAATTCTACAATTTTTGGCGCCACATTTAACAGTTGGATTCTACAGTGTGTGGCGCAACATTTACTAGTTGGATTCTACAGTTTGTGGCGCCTTATTTACCAGTTGGATTATACAGTTTGTGGCGCCATATTTACCAGTTGGATTATACAGTTTGTGGCGCCATATTTACCAGTGGGATTCTACAGTTTGTGGCGCCACATTTATCAGTTGGATTCTACAGTTTGTGGCGCCACATTTATCAGTTGGATTCTACAGTTTGTGGCGCCACATTTATCAGTTAGATTCTACAGTTTGTGGCGCCACATTTATCAGTTGGATTCTACAGTTTGTGGCGCCACATTTATCAGTTGGATTCTAAAGTTTGTGGCGCCATATTTATCAGTTGGATTCTACAGTTTGTGGCGCCACATTTATCAGTTGGATTCTACAGTTTGTGGCGCCACATTTACCAGTTGGATTCTACAGTGTGTGGCGCCACATTTACTACTTGGATTCTACAGTTTGTGGCGCCACATTTATCAGTTGGATTCTACAGTTTGTGGCGCCACATTTATCAGTTGGATTCTAAAGGTTGTGGCGCCATATTTACCAGTTGGATTCTACAGTTTGTGGCGCCACATTTATCAGTTGGATTCTAAAGTTTGTGGCGCCATATTTATCAGTTGGATTCTACAGTTTGTGGCGCCATATTTATCAGTTGGATTCTACAGTTTGTGGCGCCACATTTACCAGTTGGATTCTACAGTTTTTGGCGCCACATTTACCAGTTGGATTCTACAGTGTGTGGCGCCACATTTACTACTTGGATTCTACAGTTTGTTGCGCCACATTTACCAGTTGGATTCTACACTTTGTGGCGCCATATTTACCAGTTGGATTCTACAGTTTGTGGCGCCATATTTACCTGTTGGACTCTACAGTTTGTGGCGCCACATTTATCAGTTGGATTCTACAGTTTGTGGCGCCACATTTACCAGTTGGATTCTACAGTGTGTGGCGCCACATTTACTACTTGGATTCTACAGTTTGTGGCGCCACATTTATCAGTTGGATTCTACAGTTTGTGGCGCCACATTTATCAGTTGGATTCTAAAGTTTGTGGCGTCATATTTACCAGTTGGATTCTACAGTTTGTGGCGCCATATTTATCAGTTGGATTCTACAGTTTGTGGCGCCACATTTACCTGTTGGATTCTACAGTTTTTGGCGCCACATTTACCAGTTGGATTCTACAGTGTGTGGCGCCACATTTACTACTTGGATTCTACAGTTTGTTGCGCCACATTTACCAGTTGGATTCTACACTTTGTGGCGCCATATTTACCAGTTGGATTCTACAGTGTGTGGCGCCATATTTACCTGTTGGACTCTACAGTTTGTCGCGCCACATTTACCAGTTGGATTCTACAGTTTGGGGCGCCACATTTACCAGTTGGATTCTACAGTTTGTGGCGCCACATTTAAATGTACCAGTTGGATTCTACAGTTTGTGGCGCCACATTTACCAGTTGGATTCTACAGTTTGTGGCGCCACATTTAAATGTACCAGTTGGATTCTACAGTTTGTGGCGCCACATTTACCAGTTGGATTCTACAGTTTGTGGCGCCACATTTACCCAGTTTGACTCTTCAAATATTCAAACTTTGTTTGCCAGTGTGTGGCCTACTTCTCTGCAAAATTTTATCTTGGGAAAAAGCGATAAGATATGATATTCCCGAAAAGCATATACTGTATGAAATATTCAGTAATTTTTTCACTTACACTTGATCAAGCCTCTTTAAGTAACTCTGCAAGTCTCATGTTTCGTCAATGTCTCCGGCCGCTGTTAGGAAATTCAAAAAACACATTTCCTCTTGATCCTTTTCTCCGCGATCTGCGGAAAACCCAGGGCCAATTCTTATCTCTGTATTCTACAATATAAGGAATGGCAGCAAAGCAGCCACTTCAAGAGACTCAATAAGCCTTGTGAGCTTCCCCAGGGGATACTGCGCGGCTCCTTTCGGCCTGAGAAAGCAGCCTATACAAGGATCGAGTCTACTGGTCTACTGGTTTTTTTCCCAGCATTTTTTTCTCGGAATTGCATTTCTACAAGGTTGACGACTTTTTGTATTAGCTGCCGAAAGAAAGAAATTTCTGTATCTATTGATAACATGCATGTATGTCTTCCAACTGCAGAGCATCAATACAGGGGGGCCATAGCCCAGCGGTAGCGCAGCTGCTCTGGTGTGCCAGCGACCCAGGCTCGATTCCAAGTGCAGTCACATTAATTTGGGGCTGAATTGGAATCTCGGCTTGGCTCTGCTCGTGCAATTAACGGCCTTGAGAGCCAACCCCCAAGGCACAGTGAAGTGTACATGCCTAACGATAATATAAAGTTAGGGCCGCTGTACACTCCTGTGTGAGTGTGTGCCTGCGTACGTATCATCCGCGCGCTTGTATGCCTGCTCAGGGGAGTCGGCGGAATGGGGAGTAATGCCTCTCGCCGGTTGTGTGCCTATGTCGCTTAAAGTGCGCCAGGGTGCACACAACCCCCCTGCCTCTAATAAAAAAAGAGCATCTATACATGTATGTTACGAAGTATTGGAAATTAATTGAATTTATAATTACTCTGAATTGCAAGGAATTAAGAGCTGAATAGTAAAATTCATGCAATTTAGTAGCCTCTATATTAATTTGCTGTACGAAATTCTGCTGTCTACCTACATGTATAATTATAGGCATAGTTTTGAAAAATCGGTAAATTTCGATACAAGTCTGTTTTTTGGCAAGGTGCTTTAGTTTTGAATGAATAGCAAAATTACCTTGTTGAATTATCAGTTACATGTAACTTATATCTCTAGACTGAAGAAAATTGAGCCGGTAGCGCTTTTCTGATCACGATGTACATGCATGAAGCTAAATTAGCTAGTTTATCAATGATTTTGATGAAATACTGTAATCTGTGATCATTATTCTTTGAGAATTGTAAAACCATTCTACTAGTAGTAACAAAAATGCGCGCATGAATCCTTATACAGCTTGAAGTAGGCAAATCTATTAAAAATTGATTTGCCTAAACTCTTCTTGACACTTTGCAGTGGCACCGCCGCACTCACCAACAATATGAAGATGCTAGACGCGCTGTTTAAGGAAACTGAGAAGGCTCCGGCTGTGAGTTTAAACTCAAATGATCTCTCCCTTCATCTACCTTCCTACTTGAATCAATCTCTTCTTTCATCTACCTCCTTACTCAAGCTATGCAGACCCTTCATCTACCTCAATACACAAATTGATCTCTCCCTTCATCTCCACCCTCAGGTATTCCTACCTCGCTCAGTGCATCAATGTCAAACCGCTCTATCAATCGCTGCTAGCGCCAATCAAACCCCTATGCTGCGCGCCCTATTCGATGGCGCCATGCGGACGCGTAGTCAGCGCGCCCTATTCGATGGCGCCATGCGGACGCGTAGTCAGCGCGCCGACGCTCTCCATCGTTGCCAGCTGGCCGCTTCTGAGCAGCTGCTCGGCTTTGGCGCCAACAGCGGCGGCGGTGCCGCAAATCCTCGGCGCCTACGGTGTTCGCGCATTCGCTCGCGTGGCCGCCAGTCGAGGCGCTCGCGATGGGGATTTCAGTTCACGACCACGACCTGTCCTAGAACAACAAACCCGGCATCCCACAGGACAAGCACTCGCAGCAGTTGATCTTATTTACTTTGATCTTACCGCCAGTTGATCTTATCTACTTTGATCTTACCGACAGTTGATACTATCTACTTTGATCTTACCGACAGTTGATCTTATCTACTTTGATCTTGCCGACAGTTGACCTCATCCGCCTTGATTTTTACCGTCAGTTTGATGAGGACGCACTTTTTTCCAAATTTCACACTCGCACATGGGCTCCAAACTTGCTAGCCTACTAACAGCAGGCTAGGGGCATTTTTCTCCTTTTTTCTCCTTAACTTTTCTAGAATTCATACTAGTAAGACTTTTTGTAGCTATATGAATCTGCCATACTTGTAGTTATAATAGGTGCGGTTTTTTGCTGCTTTTGGGTCATAAATCATTGCTTTTGAGCTGGTCTGACAGCCACCTCAATGCTGAGGCTGGCGCCAGATGGTCTGAGAGGATGCGGGCGGTAGCTTTTTTCTCATCATTTTTGACAGGCCATCAGATTTATGAGGTCGGGGCCTATTGTTCGTGTTCACTCAAGCGTGTGACAGCTTTGACAGCTATGCGTTTTACCCCTAAAAGTACTTTGGGATTAGCGATTAGCGATTTCTCTTCACCATTTTCACTTTCTACTTAATAAGATCTTTCTAATGCATATTTTTTCATTAATTTTTGTCATTCCTACGCGAAAGGTCATAAATCATTGTGTAGCGATTTCGAGTGATTTATGACAACACCTGGCGTATTTTTATGGCCCCGAGGGAACTGATAGGATCTTCTGGTCACGTGAGTTTGGGTAGCAACAAGTTAAGCCAATCAGAAAATTCGACGTGCGTTATAACAAATCGGCTCAGCCAATCAGCATCGAGGTGTTCCATTATACAAATTGCGGTCCAGTTGGCGGCTATTTAAACCGGTGTTTTTGGCCCGCTTGGACCTCAACCTCCAGTAACCTGGGACTTTGGCCTAACTTAGACCTCCCGGAGCTCGACCGTCGTCCCTTGATACCCGGATAGCGACTCCCCCATCATCATCAAGGACGAATTCCCCCGGTTGTCAGCAGCGAACATCAAGGTTAAGATCATCACCTGCTAGCTATCTGCGAAGATTGTGACATCATGAAGAGTTTAAGAGTGGTGATCAGTCACTCAAAACTCCCACTTCTAGACACTGGGGAACAAGTGCCTAGGTATATGCAAAATCAAATAACTCTGACTGCAGCGGATCCTTTAGTGGCTTGTAGACGTCTTGGTTTGGCTTAGGTGACTCAGTACCTCCGGGAGTTCTTGACTTTTATCTGCGGGTCGACCAAAAACGAGAGCGAATCAGAACTTCTTGACGGTCCTCGAGCTCGGAATTCACAATAGAACGTGCACGTGCGCCCTTATGAACAATTGAATTCTCTAACTGTCTGTAATAGGTCCTCCTGAAGGGCGGCTTCTTCGTTACGTCCGAAACGTAACGGATAACTCAACTAAATCAATAATCCTCTAGGAATATATCCTAGGAAAACGAGGAGGCCTTTCTCAACTGTGTCGACAATAAACAGCTCTCATAAACTCAATGAATCAACTTATTAACGCTAACAACAAAAGAACTAAAACCGGTAAACGCTTACCAATTGGACAGGTGTGGTCCCTCAGAGATTGGTCTTCTTATTTCTTCGGAGTCTTCTTAGAGACCGCTCCGAGTCTGAATTTTTGACTCGAATTTTCACTTATATTTATAGCAAAATTTTGGAGAAAAACCGGTTTGGGATTGGGTATTTACTGAGCTCAAAAATGTTTGATTAAGCGGTCATGCATGTTTGAGCATTACCATATATGGAGTTAAACAAATACAGCTGTTGAAATCCGGTTCCTTGATCAAACAATGTAGGGTTCTAAATCATTCTGTTTGCGCGTGATTCCTAAAATAGATATGACTCATTTTGGAAGAAATTTACTTTCTTAGAATATTACTTTAAGTAGAGCATTACGGTATGGCTTAATAACTCTCTACAATCAGCATCATCCCGGGTCTACAGCTGCGAAGCACTAAGCCGATTCTGTCACTGTGGATTACCTGGTCTCCGGCTGTTGAGTTTCTGATTGGTTGGGTGAGAGGCTACCTAGACTTGCTTGATTGGGTGATCCCTTATCTGTCCCCTGTTTCAGTAGCTGGATTAGGCGCACACTTTTGCTCATTTTGTTCAGCAGTGCTGTTATTGAGGCAGAGATCATCCAATAACACTGCTAGTAGTCTGAAACTCCAATTCAATCTGAGGTGTGAAGTGAATCAGTGAGAAGGTTAAATCTGACAGTTATTTTTATTGGTTTTATTTCTTTGTTCGCCGATGGCTCAGATGAGTAGCTAAGCTAGTAGGCGCCGGTCACAGTAGACCAATGGCAAGGCAGTTCTCAGTCGATCAATCTATTGAATCAGTAAGCAAAATTGCCAATAGCGCAAAATCGGCGCAAGAGATGTACGTGCACTCTAGGTTTGCCAAGCGGCTCGGGTAAATGAATCATGCGGTCTCTGAAGTTCGAGTTAGTCTATCATCAGCGCTATGAGAGGCTAGTTGGCGCGTTGACGGCCAAAAGTACAATTCCTCGTATTTAGCAATGTAATAGTACATGTAGCTACCCCATAGACTCGCCACTGCAAGAATCCCCTGCAGAAGTCCCCTCTGTACCTGCATGGCCAATGCGATCGAATCCCAGCAGTGTCCCTTATCATCAGCTATGACTTCGAGATTGACAGCAAAAAGACACTAGTTGGCAGGTAAGTGCTAAGCCCCCTCTAGTCGGAAGCCCGATTTCGAAAGATCCGGTTTGGTGAGCCAGGACGTACGGGCTGGTGGCAGCGAGTTAGCTTAGTCTGCGGATTAGCTAATTTCTACCTTCAAAATTCTCCCTGCTTGTCTCTCGCTGTCCCTCTCTTAGCTATAGGACCTAGACTGCTCGCCACACGATCAAGCTACCATGGGGCTGACGTGACCGAGACGTCGGGGCTATAAGTTAAATTTTACAAGACCTATATTTCATACGAGACCTAAATTTCACAAGACCTAAGTTATAAAATTCAAGTCGAGACTATAAGCACAGACAAGTTTCATTCAATGTAAACAATCAAGTAATACTGAATGCCAAGGGGTTACATATGTATGACTAAATATGTGTTACGATACTAAAGCACAGTGTATACACATGTAGCTAAAATGAATGTTGACCTTGGAACAACTTGCAGGATTGCATATTGTATGCTTAAAGACCGCAAAGCGTGGGTAGCTGTAGCCGAACGCACCACCAGCCTCCTACACAAGAAACATGTTCTGCTTAGCATGCCACGGCTCTCAGGGAACAATCAATTTGTTATTATATTATGCACAGTTCGATCCGTTTCAAACTGGTTGAACACGTGCCAAACTTTACACAATTATGCTAATTACCTAAATGCTAATTAGGTATGGCTATTGGATACATGCATAGGCAATTTTATGCTTTATTTAGCTGAGGCACCGCAGTAGGCACTCATGCAGTTTAGCGCCGCAGACACTCATTTTGGCGCCACAGACACTCAAGCACTTATTTTGGCGCTACAGGCACTCAGGCACTCATTTTCATGGCGCCACAGGCACTCAGGCACTCATTTTGGCACCGCAGTCACTCGTTTTGGCGCCCTGAAGCAAAATTTCTTGATTTGAATAACGAGTCAATAACGAGTTAAGGATGACACATGCAGATCGACAACAGTGAATTATGATACACAACTACATGTACATGTAGCTAAATGTTAAATATTGTTTATGATACAATTGCATATCATACGAGTGTACAAACTTAAAGTACAAACACCTGATGATGGCCATTAAGATGTAAACAACACCCTAAACTTAATTGCATTTAATTTGAGAACAGAACTTAACTTGTTAAACACAATAAAGAACCGCAAAGTAGCATCCAGTTTGCAGTCTGTCACTTCTTACGCTCCCAGACTGTCACTCTCTCAGTTCCCACTCTATCACTCTCCCAGTTCCCAGTCTATCACTCCCTCAGTTCCCAGTCTATCACTCCCTCAGTTCTCAGTCTATCACTCCCTCAGTTCCCAGTCTATCACTCCCTCAGTTCCCAGTCTATCACTCCCTCAGTTCCCAGTCTATCACTCCCTCAGTTCCCACTCTATCACTCCCTCAGTTCCCACTCTATCACTCCCTCAGTTCCCAGTCTATCACTCTCTCAGTTCCCAGTCTATCACTCCCTCAGTTCCCAATCTATCACCTAGCTTCTAGGGTGCTATTGCAATATTAATTCATGCAGTAGGATACAAAGCAGCCTTAGAATGTATTTATTTGCCCATTAGCTGAAAGCGGCACACATGGAATTGGATAGTTAATTTAGCCTGAAATTCTGTACAAGATCTGCAGTGCCTTCAGCCGAGACGGCAGAAATTTTCTCTGTGGCAACAAAAATGCATTTATTTTCTGTGAAAGTGGAGTGAAGCTTGGTTAAGCAATGAAATACCAGCTAAGCTGCATCTGCAGTAGAGGCTTAGTGCGCAGTTTCAAGCAGTTGCAACTATACAGTTGGTGTATTTAAATATTCTTTTTTAAAGAATATTTTATTGTTTCAATCTGTTGGGGTATGCTAGAGGCGTGCATTTTAATATGCATTTTTTGCCACTATAGTATAGGAATGCCTTACACAGACAACACCCCTATGCAGCCTACTGAACTTCCTTAAATGCAGGCAAAAAGTTTCCTATCAATGTACATGTACATGTAAAAATACTTTCTTGTTTTAATGAGTATTTAATTTTGCTAGCCCCGTTTTCGAGCATAATGTACTTTTCAAAGTTTATATCGAAAGCCTTTCGAATCAACTTCAGATCACCTAGCTAATTTAGTTTGCAGAGTAAACAGGCGTCCAGTCTGTCACTCCCTCCAGTTCTCAGTCTGTCACTGTCCTCAGTTCTCAGTCTGTCACTGTCCTCAGTTCTCAGTCTGTCACTGTCCTCAGTTCTCGGTCTGTCACTGTCCTCAGTTCCCAGTCTGTCACTGTCCTCAGTTCCCAGTCTGTCACTGTCCTCAGTTCTCAGTCTGTCACTGTCCTCAGTTCTCAGTCTGTCACTGTCCTCAGTTCTCAGTCTGTCACTGTCCTCAGTTCTCAGTCTGTCACTGTCCTCAGTTCCCAGTCTGTCACTGTCCTCAGTTCCCAGTCTGTCACTGTCCTCAGTTCCCAGTCTGTCACTGTCCTCAGTTCTCAGTCTGTCACTGTCCTCAGTTCTCAGTCTGTCACTGTCCTCAGTTCCCAGTCTGTCACTGTCCTCAGTTCTTAGTCTGTCACTGTCCTCAGTTCCCAGTCTGTCACTGTCCTCAGTTCTCAGTCTGTCACTGTCCTCAGTTCCCAGTCTGTCCTCAGTTCTCAGTCTGTCACTGTCCTCAGTTCCCACTCTGTCACTGTCCTCAGTTCCCACTCTGTCACTCCCCTCAGTTCTCAGTCTGACACTCCCATCAGTTCTCAGTCTGTCACTGTCCTCAGTTCTCAGTCTGTCACTCCCATCAGTTCTCAGTCTGTCACTCCCATCAGTTCCCAGTCTGTCACTGTCCTCAGTTCTCAGTCTGTCACTCCCCTCAGTTCTCAGTCTGACACTCCCATCAGTTCTCAGTCTGTCACTGTCCTCAGTTCTCAGTCTGTCACTCCCATCAGTTCTCAGTCTGTCACTCCCATCAGTTCCCAGTCTGTCACTGTCCTCAGTTCTCAGTCTGTCACTCCCATCAGTTCCCAGTCTGTCACTGTCCTCAGTTCCCAGTCTGTCACTGTCCTCAGTTCCCAGTCTGTCACTGTCCTCAGTTCCCAGTCTGTCACTGTCCTCAGTTCCCAGTCTGTCACTGTCCTCAGTTCCCAGTCTGTCACTGCTTCAGTCAGAGCAAACGAAAAATTAATGAAACCCGTCAGAGAAGAATATCTTTCTCACTCCTCATATCTCTATCGCTTGTTATTCATGACGCTAAGCATGAGATATTCTGTTCCAAGCTTTACTAATTCTCTGCTCATAACTATTACGCAACAGCTCAGCATGAATGCTAACTTATTTTAGAGCTTTTCATCTCTAAACTCGTTCTTATAATTAATTGCATTGTTGTACAAACATAATTACTCTGTAAATCTATCTATCTATAACTAGTATAGTATAGGCTATTTATACTTACATAACAAGCGATTCTAGCTAACTGGATAGAGGAGAGAGCAGAGGAGAGAGGAGAGGAGAGAGAGAGAGTTTGTCACGCACACAGGGCAGAGAGATTCGAGTTTGTGCAGTTTTTTTTTTCGACGAACGCGCTCGACAAGCAACCGTTGGCCGGTCCAGCGATTCTTGAAAACTCGACTCTTGAAACCCTTTGAATAGCTATATAGCTGTGTATAAAAGATCTGCAGGGCCTCTCTCTCTCTCTCAGTTAATAAAGTGCCGCGTTTGATCCTGATTTCAAGTCGTGAGCCAGAAAATTGTAAGATTAACTGGCATGGACCGATCGACCGTTTGGGCAGAGGTGAGTACCACTGCATAGTAAAGTTGTATTTGCGCACACTTTTTTTCAAAACACTACTCCTATTTTCCTCTAAAGTTTAGTAGGTACCTTAGTTCTACAATGCATGTTTAGTCCATTCTTCTTTCAGATCCAAGTCTTTCACTCCCTCAGCTCCCATCTATCACTCTATCACTCCCTCAGCTCCCATCTATCACTCTATCACTCCCTCAGCTCCCATCTATCACTCTATCACTTCCTCAGCTCCCATCTATCACTCTATCACTCCCTCAGCTCCCATCTATCACTTTTTCACTCCGTCAGCTCCCATCTATCACTCTATCACTTCCTCAGCTCCCATCTATCACTCTATCACTCCCTCAGCTCCCATCTATCACTCTATCACTCCCTCAGCTCCCATCTATCACTCTATCACTTCCTCAGCTCCCATCTATCACTCTATCACTCCCTCAGCTCCCATCTATCACTTTTTCACTCCGTCAGCTCCCATCTATCACTCTATCACTTCCTCAGCTCCCATCTATCACTCTATCACTCCCTCAGCTCCCAGCTATCACTCTATCACTCCCTCAGCTCCCATCTATTACTCTATCACTCCCTCAGTTCCCAGCTATCACTCTATCACTCCCTCAGTCCTCATCTATCACTCTATCACTCCCTCAGCTCCCATCTATCACTCTATCACTCCCTCAGCTCCCATCTATTACTCTATCACTCCCTCAGTTCCCAGCTATCACTCTATCACTCCCTCAGTCCTCATCTATCACTCTATCACTCCCTCAGCTCCCATCTATTACTCTATCACTTCCTCAGTTCCCAGCTATCACTCTATCACTCCCTCAGTCCTCATCTATTACTCTATCACTCCCTCAGTTCCCAGCTATCACTCTATCACTCCCTCAGTCCTCATCTATCACTCTATCACTCCCTCAGCTCCCATCTATCACTCTGTCACTCCCTCAGCTCCCATCTATCACTCCGTCACTCCCTCAGCTCCCATCTATCACCCTATCACTCCCTCAGCTCCCATCTATCACTCTTTCACTCCGTCAGCTCCCATCTATCACTCTATCACTTCCTCAGCTCCCAGCTATCACTCTATCACTCCCTCAGCTCCCATCTATTACTCTATCACTCCCTCAGTTCCCAGCTATCACTCTATCACTCCCTCAGTCCTCATCTATCACTCTATCACTCCCTCAGCTCCCATCTATTACTCTATCACTTCCTCAGTTCCCAGCTATCACTCTATCACTCCCTCAGTCCTCATCTATCACTCTATCACTCCCTCAGCTCCCATCTATCACGATATCACTCCCTCAGCTCCCATCTATCACGATATCACTCCCTCAGCCCCCATCTATCACTCTGTCTCTCCCTCAATTTCCCGTCTGTCTCTTCGTCAGTTCCCAGTCCGTCCTCCCTCAGTTAACAGTGGTCACTCCCTCAGTCTTATAAAAAATCACTCGATCTTTTACCAAAATTCACAGATTGACTCCATCCTGGCATCGATGGATCCAAATCGATCGTCTTGGATCTCGCTGCTCCAGCACCAGCAGCAGCACCAGCAGCTCAGCCTTAAACGCCAGTCCGACTTGTCCATATCAGCCTCCCGAGATGATGCTTCTCCTTTGTCCGAATTTGCTAACTTAAACCCCAGAAATTCTTGTCTCGAGTCCGAGTTTAACAGCAGAGCAAGCGAAGCTGCTCGAGCGTCAGTAGCGGCTGCTCTAATCGACTTTCTGGTCAGCCTGGAAGACTGGGCAACTCTGAACCGGCTTGAAGAGACTGTGCCAGTGCTGCTAAACTATGGCTTTGACTGTGCCAGCTTCATTGTGAGTAAATCACGTACTCAAAGGCTTTTAACAATGCTTTAAATTAATTAGTATTCTGAATTTTTTCACAGAATGACGTAATCACGGAGGAAGATCTACAGGAAATGGGGATCTTGTGTCCCGGCCAACGGAGGCACATCCTGGTCGCTGTGCTCGACTTGCCGAAAGGGATTCAGACTGGTGAGTCGTACAAGTAGTTAAAGTTGACAGACCTGCAGGCTAAACAAAATAACAAGACGGACACAAGGACTATACATACATTTTCAAACAATGTCCTTAACAGTTTAAGACAGACACTAAGGCAGAAGCAGACAAGCACAAAGACACAGAAAAACCCAGCACTACTCAATTCTCAACAACAGTCGCAGCTTCCCTGTCCGCATCTGCCACTGTGGAGACATTCCTGCAACGGTTGTGCCTTCAACAGCATCTGGCAGCCGAGTTCAAAGAGCTCCGTCACTGTCTGGTTGACTGCCTCGCTGGTGTAACGGACAGAGAATTGAATTTGGTAGGTTTTGCAAAAACCTCCACCGTGTTTTTCTACTAATTCTTACAGAACCGACACTATAATAATTTTGTAAATTGCTCCTTCAGAAGTATCAAATCCATCAGCTGGGTCACAGGCGTCGTATTCTGCGCTGTTTGAGTCGCTTAAGTCTTCGATCGAGTCCTAATCTGTTGCTATGCCAACAACAGCAACAACAGCAACAGCATAGTAACAGAGTGCCTTATAACAGTTGCAACAGTAGTCACTCGTTAGATCGAACAATAGACTCCAAATATCCGGCATCCAGAATTCGACAGTCGCTACCTCAAGAAGCCAACAAGCAGCCGAATCAGACGTTGCAGATTCACCGAAAACGTCAAAAACGAAAAAAAGAAAGTTCGATGGAACAATTGGATCATCAAACATCGGCGTTCAAGCCTGAAGTGAAGCCGGGGTGGCCGCATCACCCGCAGGTGCTACTTGGTGGTCGAGTAGCCTATGCTGTGTCGGTGAGTCGGTGCTGTGTGCTGTGAAGATTCTTAGCGACAATGAGGTGGGAGGCTTCCCAAGCATTAATGAATGTACTAGAAGTTCCGGTTGTGATATTTTTAATCGCCGAAACGTCTCAATACCTAAACGTCACTTTAATGCGTAAACGTCAAAATGCTTAAATGTCGAAATGCCTAAATGTCGCACCTAAGCGTCACAATGTCTGAACATCATAATGCCTAAACCTCACAATGGCTAAACGTAACAATGCCTAAACGTCACAATGCCTAAACGTCTCAATGCCTAACCGTCACAATGCCTAAACATCACAATGCCTAAATGTCAAACCTAAGCGTCACAATACCTAGACGTAACAATGCCTAAATGTCACTTTAATACCTAAAATTCAGTTTAATGCCTAACGTCACAATGCCTAAACGCCACAATGCCTAAACGCCACAATGCCTAAACGCCACAATGCCTAAACGTCTCAATGCCTAAATGTCGTCACACCTGTACTAAGTGTCGCAATACCTAAGTGTCACAATGCCTAAACGTCACAATGCCCTAAATTCACCATGCTTAAACATCAAAATACACAAAGGTCATGCAGTCAAGCACCTCAATACCTAAACTTAACATCGACGTTAAAATACTTCAGGCATCCGAAATCCTTTCCCTTAGCTTATAAGATTATCTAAGTTTTACGCTGCTTAAAATAAAAGTTTCACATTTTTCAAAGTTTTTAACCATCCAAAAATGGTTTCATTCCTAATTACTCAAATTTCAGTATCTCGGCTTTTGCCCGGTCAAGGACCACACAGACAGAGGCGAGGTCGAGTGTCACATGCGCCATTTTCGATGCAAAAGTGCCGACATATTGAAATTGCCGCAGATCAGCTTGTCGATCAGCTGCTTGGGCGTGAAGTTTGTCAATCCGGACAACGAGGTGAGGGAAGACGTAAAGGACTAGATTTCATCGCTAGCAAGGTTTTTGTAACGAACAGCTTCATATAGGATGTTTATGGGAATAGCCACCCTGGTATTCGTTAGCTTCATGAAGCTGCTCAACAGAAATCTTCACCAATCATACTACTACAGAACATCCAACCTTCGCAGATGGTAATCACGGAGCACAGAATCACCGACATCTATTTTGTCAGTCAGGACAGCTCGCTCAGATCGAACTTTGCCTACATCGTCAGGGACAGCTCTAGTGGCACTCACTACTGCCACTGCTTTGCCTCCCACTCTGGAGTGAGTTTGCCGTTTTCCTAATAAGTTTTATTCTCGATGCAGTTTCTGTGGGATATTTTTGTAGCTTTTCAAGTTAGCTCCACACGCTTGTAGCTTCACAAACTCGTAGCTTTACAAGCTCGTAGCTTCACAAGCTCGTAGCAATGAGGCTCGTAGCTTCACAAGCTCGTAGCTTCACAAGCTCGTAGCTCCACAAGCTCGTAGCTCCACAAGCTCGTAGCTCCACCAGCTCGTAGTAGCTCCACCAGCTCGTAGCTCCACAAGCTCGTAGCTCCACCAGCTCGTAGCTCCACCAGCTCGTAGTAGCTCCACCAGCTCGTAGCTCCACAAGCTCGTAGCTCCACCAGCTCGTAGCTCCATAAGCTCGTAGCTCCACAAGCTCGTAGCTCCACCAGCTCGTAGCTCCACAAGCTCGTGCTCGTAGCTATGACGCTCGTAGCTTTGCAAGCTTGTAGCTCAGCTTGACGCTATAAGTTTCTATTACAGAACCGATCATATCCACTTGCAGGATGCCGCCGTCCTGATCGTCAACACCCTGCAGGAGGCCTGCAGCTTGGCTGATCAGCTCATTGAATTTAACAGCAGGCGAACTGACCAAAGACGTCAGCAGTCTGATGCATAAAGGCAGTTGTTAATATTGGAAAACATTTTGGTGAAAATTCAATCTCAAACCAATCCGATCTGTCTCTCGACTAAACTCTCTTTCAATATTTATACTCGTAGTCTGCAATAAGCTACTGTTAGTACTGTGGTAAGATAAACTCGTAACCGAAGCAGATAGCTAGGTAGCTTTGAAATTGTACCCATAAATACATACAATTTGTGTAACTTGTACCTGCTTTCATTGAACTACGCTTTCTGTCGGTGAGATTAAAGAGACAATCGATGGGTCTTTTTGTTAAAGCATTCGAGCAACTTGAATGCATATTGAACTGAAGGTGTTGTAAGCTATAGTGGTTAGAGAGCATCGGACTCACGACTGAAAGGTCGGGGTTCGATTCTCGACCCACTCGGACCAATTATTATTTGTGTCCTTGAGCAAGACACTTAACTCTGCATTGCTTCAGTTCACCCAGCTGTAAAATGGGTGCCAGCATTAGCTGGGGTAATTGAGGGTGTGTGGCGACCTCCCAGTCCTTGGACTGAACAGCCGAACGCAGCCTTCAGATGCGCCGCGCAAAAGGCTGCGGCTGAGCTGTCGGATGCACGTTTTCGCATTAGGGCAGGTGTAATCAATAAACTACAATAATTACTATTATTACATACTGTATATGCACATGTATGTATGAGAAACTTCACCCAAGCTATTAAAATTTCTTAAGACTTCGCAACATACAGGATAAAAAAAGGAGATTGGATTTGAAAATCGCTGTAAATATACATGTTAAGTACATGAGGGCAAACCCCATGCAAATTCGGATGGTTGAACTCCCTTTCACTTGTTTCTGGCGACCTGAGTCCACTGCGGCTGTAAAACCCAGCTAATCCTCTCGGCCTGTGCAACAGAATTTATATTCAAGCCTAGATATATATTCTTGCAGAAAATTCATTAAGTGCTGCTTCTGTCCGATCACTGCCCATACAGCAATCCGAAGTACGCGTGTACATTAGACGTACGTCGTTAGCCGTCGATGTATTGTAAAGTATACATATTTGTCTGCCTCACTCATCATGAAAGGCTGCCTTTGTTGAAATTTGTCAGCTGCCATTGTCACCATGGTGTTAAATGGTACTCTGAGGTAAAATTGGATAATTATAGTGTATACGTTCGTTCAAACGACGAGATATCCTGCTTTTTACCCATGCTGGGGGTGACTTTTTAAGGGCTATGGCCCAAAGACGCGCTCTCTGACTTATTCCCCCTTCCTGGGGGGTGTTTCATATAGATCACTTGTCAGAGTTACAAGTGCGACAAGTGAGCTAGCAGTGAGTAGCGATTTCCGTTTCATAGAATTACAAGTGACAATTGACAAGTTCTGACAAGTGACAAGTGAGTAGTGACAAGTGCTAGTTACAAGCGGTTTGTTTCATAGACATCGCTTCTTGAAGAGTGAGCAGCGTTTGATTTTCGACAAGCTTGAGTAGTCCCGCGAGATTTGTCAAACTTGTAACTATCAGATTTCGCTTCGCATGGCAACATGTTCGATTCTGATTCGGACTCTTTGGACGAAGCTATTGGCCACGTTGCATTGGCAGAGATCCAGAATTTTTAAACCAGGAATAAACTTTCAATTTGAGGATCGAATTGATTCAATTCCTTTGTTATTATAGAGGAAAATTATCCAAACAACTCGGCCTTTCTCTCGTTAAGCAGACGCAGTATGGCGTTCTTGTTTTCATCCGTGAGAGGCATTCTTACGCTTGGTAGTGGGCCAAACGTGTAAGATAGACTCTATGCCAAAGATTATATTTAAATATTGATAAATATCGTCTTTCCTCTATACAGAACTAAATCATATCCAGGGTCCAACGGGAGTCGGCTGTGGCTGCGCCTGGGACGGACTTGATGTTTGGCCCATAGATATCTAGTTTACTACTCAGTCAGCTTGTAACTTGTCACTAGATTTACGAATCAGTCTATGAAACAAAAATCTGTAGCACTTGTAATTTTTTAACTTGTCACTATTCACTTAACTTGTAGCTTGTCAAATCTGTGTCAAACAGGGAGAAATATTTTGTTGTTGTTGTTGATGATGGCTTGCCTTCGTGAGTCCTCAGTGACAACGAAGCACAGCCGGGCAGATAGGCAGAAAGATTTCTAGTCGGTATTTTTATGTTGTCCACCAGATATTTTTTGAAACGGGTCACGCGGAGAGCAGTGCGATCGCTTGTACTCGTAGATTTGCATTTGGGAGACTCCCGTTGAAAACGATACCGTGACAAGAATCGCTAGAGAGTCATTGCAAACTCTAATGCGACTCTGGAACGCCTCAAATATGACTCTAGCTACGGCACCAGAATCGTTATACCGTCGCGCCAGAATCGTTTCGGAGTCGCAGACAATAAAACGCTTTAAAGTGATTCTGGGGTGACTCTTTGACGACTTGTACCGTGACATCTCGTCGTTTTAGAGTCGTTTAGAGTCACTTCTTTCCTATTTCGACTCCGACGCGTGACTCCGGGACGCTTCTTGGCCTGGGTACCATTCTCATCGGGGCTAATTGACGTCTTGCTTCCTCTTATTCTGTCAGTTCCCGCACAAGCCGGCTTCATTTGGATTGGACAATTCTGCGTCACTCAACTGCTGCTGTCATACGCTTAGACCAGTCCACTGACTAACTTCTTCACCAGAATCATATGGTGTCCAAGTTGATGCAGAAACTCAATCAATCTCATTCATTTCTAAACCGCTATCGCTTTTGTAAATCTAGTTAAGATTTAAGGAATTCAGTTTATGAAAGAACTTTCGTATTTTGGCTGTGTAAAAGGTCTTGGCCACAGACCAAATTCTACGCGTTAGAGAACGCATTAGAGCAATTTCGATGAAAATCGGTTGATCCGTTTTTGCTAAAAATCGATTACATACCTAGATAGATACCTACCATAGATCTTATATTCCCTTGATAGGCCACTTTGTATGGCGGTAATTCGGAAAATGCGACCGCTGTTTTTCGTCACTTGTGCGAAAAAGCCGACATGGGTTGCTTATAAATTTGAGTTCAGTAGCTTAGGGACATAAACGCTTTTTTTGAGAGTTTATTAGAACTATTCATGAATTGAATAAAAAGCTACTCAACCAAACTAAGAATGATGCATCCACTGCAGAGACTACTGACGAAATTGAGTTCAGTAGTTGATTTTCGCGCTGTCGCGAGTTGCAAAATTTTTTACATTTGCTTCTATGGCCACATGAGTGAGTGGTTAATGAGTGGCCCATCTTGTGTATATATGATCTTTGATACCTACCTACCGACAGACCATATTTAGTAAATGGATTTAAGGGAGCCATTGAATAGCTGAGGCCCATAAACTCTTTGCCATAGGGTCCTTTAATTGAATTCCTTAAATCGTAGCTTGATTTACAAAAGCAATAATCACATTTTCTAAAATCTAGCGTCGTACAGATAGGCTTGGACTCAATGAAACAAAAAACACATAAATGATGCAAACAATTAATAGAAAATATTTTTATAGCAGAAGCTGTTCCAGCCAAAGAAATAATTGATTTATTGATTTACGAATGCCGCTGTGTAAACAAAAAGATCGATAACGACGCTTACTTGTTACATACATAGGTGAGGTGCCACGTAAAAATATGTAAGTTACATTTAAAGAGCCAGTTTTGGTTAGAACATGCTTATTAGTCAAAGTTTGAGTTCAATACACCGATAAATACTTAAATGAAATATCAACATTAAGTATTAGTTAATTATTTGAGTTGCCGATGCATCCCGTCCAACATTGGACATCTTCAGGGTCGAAATTTATTTGAACAAAAAATTATTTAACGCAAACAGTATATATATATATATATAGTGAGTGGAGAGAAGTATGAAACTACATGTAATTTTGATAGTTGAAAAACTTGTACATATTAATCGAAAGTAGAAGCATTATTGGTAGGGGAGAGTGCATGTCGGTTTCATTCCAGTCCGGTTATTAGCAAGGTAAACTAAAATATGCAGAGTTGACGGCTAGCCCCACCCATCGCGAGTTGATTATTTAACGTAGGGCTGTCTCGTTTTAATGTACAGGTCTTCTAATAGGCAGAGCAGGTGATCTCTATTGCAAAAATCAATAGCCCTAGTCATCTCGTGTGGGTCAGCGCCACAATAACTGTTGCAAGTTAGCAGGTGTTCGTTAATGGCAGAGTTTTATAGCCAGTGCTCTCTAACCCTCGTGTACAGGTGTTGATTCAATGTAGGTGTTGACAGATACAGTATATACTGTTTGCGTTAAATAATTTGGTTCAAATAAATTTCGACCCTGAAGATGTCCAACATTGGACGAAATGCATCGGCAACTGACATAAATAACTAATACTTAATGTTGATATTGACTTTTATTTATCTGCTTCGATATTGCTCTGGGATCATGTCTCAGAATTTTCCGGACAAATCGCGTACATTGCAGCCAAGAAGAGTTGCAGTAAATGAGTTGCATTGACATTTAATTACGATTTATTATATTTAAAATAGTTAATTTGAAACAGAATATTGAGATTATATCTTGAAAATTACTTAGTATTAAATTTTTTAAACAATTTCAAACACGAGACGAAACCACATGATGGACACACGGATACAACTTCACTTCATCCTAACACGAACGTCATCGAGTTGATCTCTCAATCGTCGCATGTCACATGCGCAAACAGGTAGGACATGCTCTCGTTGTTCTGAATCCGTCGAATAGCCTCAGCGATGAGAACGGAGACATCGACAGTTTTAATTTTGTGGCACTGCATCTTCTGCACCTCGTGCGGTACAGTGTTGGTCACTACCACTTCGTTAATGTCAGACGCTTCGATTTTTGTAGCCGCATCGGCGCTCAACAAACCGTGCGTTGCCATGACAATGACGCGGAAAGCGCCGCGTTCCTTCAGTTCCGTAGCCGCAGCGGCGAACTGTTCAACATCGTCGATCATGTCGTCAATGATGATGGCGATCCGGCCGGAGACATCGCCAACGAGATGCATCGGGCCTTTCTCTTTGGCCATCAAAGGCGGGAAATAGTTCATGCCCTGGTACTGGCCGGGCCTTGACAAAAACGCGCAGAAGAAAATCCAAGCCAATATTAAAGTTTCCTTGTTATAATCGCAGGACCTTTGAGCCGGGACCCTACCTATTTTCACGCACGTTATTAAGTTCTATATTTACCTATCAGTGCACTGCAAAACCTTTATTGCACTTCTTATAGAAACTTCTTGGTAGTCACTTGGCAGTCATATACACGCTCACACAGGGTGTACATCGCTAGGCATGTACACTCTCTGTGCCTTGACAATGTGAAGTTTAATAGAGCTCCCACTTCTAAAGTGCATTGCCTTACATCAAATGATAATATCTTTAAAGTGAAATTATAAGACTCACCTGGAAAAGCGTGCACTGTCCAGTCGGGAGCGCCTGGAATAGGATAGATCAAGTTAATGAACTTAACAAGCTGCGTATATCAAGATAATGATGTCGCAGCAACATTAGTATGGTACGAAGGTTGAGCAGATACTCCTCATTAGGCTATTGTCCGAAAGATGAAAGAAGCTTCAATCAATCTACAGTTGTCACATTCGAAATGAAAACATTCGCTGCTCAAACTAAGTATACTCAGCAACAGTCAAAAGTTCCACCCCACTAAGCGAGATGATTTTTTTTTCACTTATTGCGAGTGACGCAACCTACGGCACGCGCAAAGATTATTGCCGCTTGGGGGTGGCTTGGGTCTGCTTAATGTCCAGGCCTGGACAACGCCCCGCCACACCAAGCCGATGCTGTTAGTCAACTGAAGGAACAGCTACAGCTGCGCACTCTGCGCAGGCCTTCCCGGTCCCCAGACGTGAATCCCATCGAGCATGCCTGGGACTTCCTAAAAAACGTAGCATTCGAAAAGAGAATCCACCATAGAATGTTGCGGAGAGCTCTGCGTCATGCCATTAAAAACGCTTCGGGGAGCGGCTTCCCCAGGACTTTCTGCGCCGCCTCATCCTTGGGATGCCCCGCAGAGTCGTCGCACTTCTGCGTGCGAGGGGATCCCACACGCATCACGATTCTAACTGAATATTGCGTAAAAATTTTATGATTTTGTGCGACTGACGTTTACTACGAGTATTGATATTCAATCAACTTTCCCTTCCTCGCGGCGGCTTGTTGCGTAACTTGAGGGTTGAATTGTGAGTGTGAAGTTTTCGCAATTTGGAGGGTGGAACCTTTGATTGTTGCTGAGTATATTAGTTGGTGAAATAATGGTTTATACCAGCAGAAAGTTTCTTACCATTTTTGGAAACTAGAATGGATGCTGGTTAAAAGAAAGGCTTGGCTTATTACGAGCGTACATTTAATTTTTTACAACAATGTACTATTGTGGTAATTAGTTATCAACAGTCGGGTAGATGCAACCGCAAGCGCGAGTAGACTATTAAAGATGTGAGTAGAATTGTGAACACTGGTTAGCTGGATGTCTCACTGTGATGTCTCATAGTTGCAAGGACTACTCAAATACTCTTAGGATGGGACACAATGTTCATCTTTTGGGATGTCTTGCCTTTTCTTATAGCCCCATTGATATTCATAGAGCTTTTTGTGCTGAAAAATGAAAACCTCCAATCTTTGTAGTGTGTTGTCCTGGTAAAACCGGCCTTCTAAAGTTTTCCAAGAAACGTAGTTTCCCGTTCAATTTGAGTAGTCCTTGTCTAGTTGACGCCCAGACTCTGACTAAAACCAAGCTGACAGTCGAGCACAGCCAGCAGACGACGCAAAATAAATGCACATTCGCAACAGGGCCATGGGGCAACCCTGAAGGTTGTAACCAAAAATTGGCCAGTAGGTGGGTTGTCGTTCAATTCACACCTATGAGGGCCAACCTCCAAGTCACAGTGAGTGTTACATGCCTGATGATAAAATGCCAGGGCCGCTGTACTTTCCTGTGTGAGTGTGTGTACGAGTGCTGTGCCTGCATGCAGTATTGGTGCGCTTGTTCTTATTCTTTCTTTCTTCTTTCGCCTAGGCCAGAGATGAAAAAGTAATTCGCATTTCGAAATAGATTTGAAGTTAAGCGGGGTCAGTTGCGGTTAGTACGCAGCTTATGAATTCAAATTTCAAATTCAAATTCAGTTTTTTCAATGAATATTAATTTCGAGCTATCCTACAGTCTTAACAACCGTTATTTCTCGCAAAGTAGTTCCGGAAACTGGGGGTTATTGGCAAGATGCTTTCTATCACGCGTGTAGTTGAAAACATTTAAAAAAAAGTTTTCTTTACCGCTGTTGAGGCGGTTCCCACTGTTGCAGGTCTGGGTAGCTGCAATTTAGTAGTCAGTTTAGAAAATTGCATTCGTAGGGTTGTTAGTCGAATGTTAAATGTTAGGAGATGCGGTGGACGGACACGTCGTCAAAAACCTTTTCATCAAACAGTCATTAGGTTAACTTGTCAAACGGCGGAAAGCAGACATTTAGATTCTGTAAAAAAACTACGATTAAAGTTGCTTTTCGGTACCTTTTTGACTTATTTTAGTATTAAATAACTAATCTTAAATATTTATTTCAATTAAACTGTTAGAACAAGATCACATGTCGACTTTTCCATTTGACGAAAAGGTTTTTGACAAAATTATGTTCTGGAACCGGAGATGGGCACTTAAGAGTGTGATTCTCTATGAATCAATCTCTATTGAAAAGTCAATCTTCAGTTTCTGTTAGCACTCAGAATTTCGACCATGCATCCTGCCCTATACCGATGCATTATTAAAATAAAATATTCGGGCCCGGGTATTTTGTTCAAACGACAATCTGGCCATTGACAGACACTATAGGAACCAATTATAGGGGATATGAAACGACTCCTGGATACAGAGTTGAGACTTCACATTTAGACAGAGAATGAGTCAATAAAGAATTGTGTCAAATTTGAAGTCAATTGCTTTACGTGGAGCAAACTTATGGCAGCCGAAAGTTGGTCATTTTAAAACATATTTACCTTTTGCCCAGATTAGGAAAGAGAGGCAGGCGGGCGGAGGTTGGGGTGGCTGCCTCGCTAAAAAAGCAGCCTAACTTTAAAAGTGCACAGCGCCGTTCAGGATTAACTTTGAGACTTAAAATAGTTAAAGATTATTTGTGTCAAATTTGAAGACGATTGGTAAGTGGAGCGGCGGTATGGAGGATTTAGTGAAAAAATCGCGCATTTTGAGCAGCTTTTTGTACTTTTAGGAAGGAAGACTTGAGTCTAGGAAATTTAAAGGTAGCCTAAGACATTCTCCGTAGTAAGTTTAGGGTGGGTGTAAAGTTTGGTGTCATTTGGTTGAGCGGTTTGGGAGTCCATAGCGATCAAAATTGTCCACAGACAGACAGACACAGAGTTTTGATTTTTATATGTAGAGATATGAAACGCAAGGATCACTGTCAGATATAACAAAACATAAAATCAAAGATCATATCATTTTTAGAGGCTCATTTCCTGGAAAAAATACACTGAAAACTACCGTTTTTTAATTAAACATGCATAACATGTTGCTCTGTTGAATTTTATATAGTTGCGCATTGAAAGTTTTATCTTCATATTGCCATGGTTAATTGGTAATTGACATTTAATTGGCTACTAAGATGCATTAGAATTGAACTATGCATACTGCAATGCGTTAACAGTACCGTCGATACTGTCCTGCGATTGGGGCATTGAATTGGATCCGTTATGGCTCAAATCTGGGTCAAGCATCACAATGTACTTTGAGTCAAGCATAGAGATCGACTTTGGGTCAAGCATAGAAATCTACTTTGGGTCAAGCATAGGGATCTACTTTGGGTCAAGCATATAGATCTACTTCGGGTCAAGCATAGAGATCTACTTTGGGTCAAGCATAGAGATCTACTTTGGGTCAAGCATAGAGATCGACTTTGGGTCAAGCATAGGGATCTATTTTGTGTCAAGCATAGGGATCTACTTTGGGTCAAGCATAGGGATCTATTTTGGGTCAAGCATAGGGATCTACTTTGGGTCAAGCATAGGGATCTACTTTGGGTCAAGCATAGGGATCTATTTTGGGTCAAGCATAGGGATCTACTTTGGGTCAAGCATAGGGATCTACTTTGGGTCAAGCATATAGATCTACTTCGGGTCAAGCATAGAGATCTACTTTGGGTCAAGCATAGAGATCTATTTTGTGTCAAGCATAGGGATCTACTTTGGGTCAAGCATAGGGATCTATTTTGGGTCAAGCATAGGGATCTACTTTGGGTCAAGCATAGGGATCTACTTTGGGTCAAGCATATAGATCTACTTCGGGTCAAGCATAGAGATCTACTTTGGGTCAAGCATAGAGATCTACTTTGGGTCAAGCATAGAGATCTACTTTGGGTCAAGCATAGAAATCTACTTTGGGTCAAGCATAGGGATCTACTTTGGGTCAAGCATATAGATCTACTTCGGGTCAAGCATAGAGATCTACTTTGGGTCAAGCATAGAGATCTACTTTGGGTCAAGCATAGAGATCGACTTTGGGTCAAGCATAGGGATCTATTTTGTGTCAAGCATAGGGATCTACTTTGGGTCAAGCATAGGGATCTATTTTGGGTCAAGCATAGGGATCTACTTTGGGTCAAGCATAGGGATCTACTTTGGGTCAAGCATAGGGATCTATTTTGGGTCAAGCATAGGGATCTACTTTGGGTCAAGCATAGAGATCTACTTTGGGTCAAGCATATAGATCTACTTCGGGTCAAGCATAGAGATCTACTTTGGGTCAAGCATAGAGATCTATTTTGTGTCAAGCATAGGGATCTACTTTGGGTCAAGCATAGGGATCTATTTTGGGTCAAGCATAGGGATCTACTTTGGGTCAAGCATAGGGATCTACTTTGGGTCAAGCATATAGATCTACTTCGGGTCAAGCATAGAGATCTACTTTGGGTCAAGCATAGAGATCTACTTTGGGTCAAGCATAGAGATCTACTTTGGGTCAAGCATAGAGATCGACTTTGGGTCAAGCATAGGGATCTATTTTGTGTCAAGCATAGGGATCTACTTTGGGTCAAGCATAGGGATCTATTTTGGGTCAAGCATAGGGATCTACTTTGGGTCAAGCATAGGGATCTACTTTGGGTCAAGCATAGAGATCTAATTTGGGTCAAGCATAGAGATCTACTTTGTGTCAAGCAAAGGGATCTACTTTGTGTCAAGTATAGGGATCTACTTTGTGTCAAGCATAGTGATCTACTTTGTGTCAAGTATAGGGATCTACTTTGTGTCAAGCATAGGGATCTACTTTGGGTCAAGCATAGAGATCTACTTTGGGTCAAGCATAGAGATCTACTTTGGGTCAAGCATAGAGATCTACTTTGGGTCAAGCATAGAGATCGACTTTGGGTCAAGCATAGAGATCTACTTTGGGTCAAGCATAGAGATCGACTTTGGGTCAAGCATAGAGATCTACTTTGGGTCAAGCATAGAGATCGACTTTGGGTCAAGCATAGAAATCTACTTTGTGTCAAGCACAGGGATCTACTTTGTGTCAAGTATAGGGATCTACTTTTTCCCAGGAAATTGGCCTCCAAAAAACTACACGATCTTTGAGTTTAAGGTCCTACTATATTTACAGGGGTCCTTGATGAAACCAAGTAGTTCAGTCGTTTTACTGCTTAGCAAAAGAAGCGGCATAGTCTCTCTAAGAGCTACGCTATGAAAATTTTAATCTGCAGCATAATCACCTGCTCTTTTCATCTCCAGATGTTCGCCCGCCTTCGACTGCGACAGCACTGTCGCCGCCGCCAGACAGCTGCAACGGCGGCGGCGAATTCCTACCATCGGATCGTTCGGATTCCGAGTGCTCTTCGCCGTGAATGACAGCCAATGGCAGGCGGAGCCGTTCGGAATAAGACGTAGCTCTCTGCATAGCTGCGGCATTCCTGGCTACAATGACTGCATTCCGATAGTCCGACACGTTACTGGTCACATACTGGATGAGGAAGGACGATGCGCGCAAATTATCAACTGGAACATTGTAGAAGCCTTGAATCTCTTTCTTATGCAAGTCGATTGTGATCATACGGTTCAAGCCTGTCCGGCAGAATAGCCTAGCCAATAAATGGCTAACAATCGAGCCTCGTTTGCGCATCTTACTCTGCTTACAGTAGGGCAGATAGGGCATTATAACATTAATAGTTCGAGCGTCAGAAGTTTTGCAGGCGTACATCATCACTAGCAGTTCCATAATGTCGTTATTGACATTCTTAGTGCCAGTCTGTATAATGTAGACATCGCGACTGCGAACTGTCTCGTTAATCTCTACTCCAGTCTCATTGTTGCTCTTCGGACCAACTGACACGCTGCCCAATGGCACGGATAGATATTTAGCAACTAGCTTAGCAAATTCCGGATGAGAATTGCCAGCTAGAAGTACCATGCCTTTGCTTGGCAAACTCTGAGCGATGCCCTCATTCATGACTAACAATTTATTGGCTTTCTCTTCTTTGCTGTTAACAGACTGGACTGCTGCTTCGCTCAATAAGGGTTCGCGACTGGGCTGAGTTGGCGGTGTTGAAGAGTCGGACTGGAAAATATTAACAAAAATGCTTTTAATTTAATTAAGCTATTAAATAAAGCCGGGCAATTCCAAGAAATGTGATAACTGACTGTAAGGCGATTTCTAGAAACCTATTACCAAGCCGAATTTTTGAAATGCGATTAACAATGTGTCGTAGATACAAGATGGATTAGGTTTAGTAAAGAGAAGCTATTTTATAAAGCAATTGTAGAAATTGGGTTAAAGTAATCCTTTGAAATGGACTGGGCGATTTTTTGAAAAAATGGAAAAGATTCTTAGAAATGAGATTCTAAGAAATATGAGATTCTTAGAAACTAGCTTCTAAGAAATGAGAAACTGCGAAATGGGATTCCTAGAAATGAGATTCTAAGAAATATGAGATTCTTAGAAACTAGCTTCTGAGAAATGAGAAACTGCGAAATGGGATTCCTAGAAATGAGATTCTAAGAAATAAAAGTCGTACAATGGAATTTTAAGAAATGAGATTCTTAGAAATAAGATGCTTAGAATATAGATTCTTAGAAAAGAAATTTTTATAAATGGGATTCTTAGAAATGACGCATAGGATTGGGTAACACTTAGCTTTAAAACAAAAAGACTAACACAGTTCTTGAAAATATTTTATTTGTTATTTAGAAATCTTACTAGAACTTTTTTTAAAAATTGAGTACAACATCTGGTTACTATGAGTACCACTACTGGAATATTATAGTTATACATTTAAGGAGTAAAGTTAATTATAACGAATGTAACCATAAAATTGGAAATATTTTTATTGCAGTAAAATATTGCAGAATCTTCAGATAAAATACAATATATAAGTTTACGATTCACAATACATATATATAGAAATGAAAAATGAATAATTGTAAAAAAGAGGAACTAAAATGAGGAACTAAAGCATCACATCAAATAAACTGCTATAAAACACAACCATATACCACAGAAGGAATTATAAATGGCTTGTAACGGAGCAAAAAGGTCGCAGCTGGTCATTATTTATGTAGGGAACAATAAAAAGCTTACTACAAAACATATATCCTATTTTATTCTTGTGATAATACGAGTATCATTAACAATTGCAAGAAAACTTTACTGATATTGAGAATTAAAACTAAAATTAAAGGAAAAAAATCTTTCTAAAATCTAGATACCTTTATGGTCGATTTTATAGGCGATAATCTAGGGGGATTCCCAGAAGAGGCGATAATCTAGGGGGATTCCCAGAAGAGGCGATAATCTAGGGGGATTCCCAGAGTAGGCGATAATCTAGGGGGATTCCCAGAGTAGGCGATAATCTAGGGGGTTCCCAGAGTAGGCGATAATCTAGGGGGATTCCCAGAAGAGGCGATAATCTAGGGCGATTCTCGGAGGGGGCCGTAGCCCAGCGGTCTAGCACAGGCTCTGGTGTGCCAGCGACCCAGGCTCGATTCCAAGTGCAGTCACATTAATTTGGGGCTGAATTGGAATCTCGGCTTGGCTCTGCTCGTGCAATTAACGGCCTTGAAAGCCAACCCCCCAAGGCGCAGTGAAGTGTACATGTCTAACCATAAATTAAAGTTAGGGCCGCTGTACACTCCTGTGTGAGTGTGTGCCTGCGTACTTATCCGCGCGCTTGTATGCCTGCTCAGGGGAGTCGGCGGAATGGGCAGTAATGCCTCTCGCCGGTTGTGTGCCTATGTCGCTTAAAGTGCGCCAGGGTGCACACAACCCCCCTGCCTCTAATAAAAAATAAATAAATAGGGCGATTCTCATACTAGGCGATAATCTGGGGCGATTCTCATATTCGGCGATAATCTAGGGCGATTCTCATAGGCGATTTTCAAGGGCGACACTACCGCAAAAGTTGCTACCTGGCTAATGTCAAACTCAACCGCTCGCAGGTTTCAGATAGCCCTGCCGAACAATAGACTTGTACTGGTCGGGTATTTCCATCAGGCAATGCAGCGCCAGCGACTGGTCGGCATTCTTAGCCTTGGCCGTCACCCGGTGATAGTCCACAAATTGAAAGTTGTCAAATTTCCGACGAATCAAACTGTCGTCGAATTCGCACATGTCATGGAACGGACCGTCGCCAACTCCAATTACCACTATGCTCAGCGGGTGGTCCGAGGCGTCCACGATTGCGTCGATACTGTCCTGCGATTGGGGGCATTGGATTGGGTCCGTTATTGGTCAAATCTGGGTCAAGCAGAGACCTACTTTGGGTGAAGTTTAGTAAAATCTACTTTGGGTCTAGATTTCAAAAGAATTCAGTATGGGTCATTACTTTGAGTCACGCAGAGAGATCTACTTTGGGTCAAGCCTAGGGTTCTACTTTGGGTCAAGTATAGAGATCTCATTTGGGTCAAGTATAGAAATCTCCTTTGGGTCAAGCATAGAGATCTAATTTGGGTCAAGCATAGAGATCTAATTTGGGTCAAGCATAGAGATCTACTTTGGGTCAAGCATAGAGATCTACTCTGGGTTAAGCATAGATATCTACACTGGGTCAAGCATAGAGACCTATTTTGGGTCATGCATTGGGATTTACACTGTGTCAAGAATACAGATCGACGCTGGGTCAAGCATAGAGATCTCCTTTGGGTCAAGCATAGAGATCTACACTGGGTCAAGCATAGAGATCTACTATGGGTCAAGCATAGAAATCTACACTGGGTCAAGCATAGAGTTCTCCTTTGGGTCAAGCATAGAGATCTACTTTAGGTCAAGCATAGAGATCTACTTTGGGTCAAGCATAGAGATCTACACTGGGTCAAGCATAGAGATCTATTTTGGGTCAAGCATTGGGATTTACACTGTGTCAAGCATAGAGATCTACTCTGGGTCAAGCATAGAGATCTACACTGTGTCAAGCATAGAGATCTACTCTGGGTCAAGCATAGAGATCTAATCTGTGGACATGAAGTACCTGTGGATTGCCGCTTAACTGCCCGTCAGTGATAATGACCAGCACGTGATAGTCACCGCCAGACTGACGCACTAGATCAACGCTGCGCCTTATAACGCCTGCTAAGTCGGTGGGCCCGCCCAATGGCAGACTGCAGGCCAGCTTATTATAGGCGGTTAGCAGTTCCCGCAGATTACGGAATTGCGACCGATTAGCAAACTGGGCGATGCCGCATTCGCTAGCCAGATTGAACACGGAGGAAGTCGGAGCGTCTGGTGACGTTGCGTCGTGGCCAAAGCCGAGACCGTAGATTCCCGCCCCGGGCGGCACAAATGCTGACAGAGTCTGATCAAGGACGCTGATCACTCTCTGATAGGGATTCCATTGTTTGCTCACTGACGAGCCCAGAATGCCAGACACCGCCGTGGTTGTTATCTGTGCGGAGATTAACGGGCAGTCAACAGTCAGTATAGGGAGTATAGACCCTCCCAGATAGCTCTAGAGTTGCTGGACCAGCTTCCCGGATCCTCAGTTGCTGGGCCAGCCTCCTGGATCCTCAGTTGCTGGGCCAGCCTCCCGGATCCTCAGTTGCTGGGCCAGCCTCCCGGATCCTCAGTTGCTGGGCCAGCCTCCCGGATCCTCAGTTGCTGGGCCAGCCTCCCGGATCCTCAGTTGCTGGACCAGCCTCCCGGATCCTCAGTTGCTGGGCCAGCCTCCCGGATCCTGAGTTGCTGGGCCAGCTTCCCAGATCCTCAGTAGCTGGGCTAGCTCCAGGTCCTCAGTAGCTGGGCCAGCCTCTCAGATCCTCAGTAGCTGGGCCAGCCTCCCAGATCCCCAATTGCTGGGCCAGCCTCTCAGATCCTCAGTAGCTGGGCCAGCCTCTCAGATCCTCAGTAGCTGGGCCAGCCTCCCAGATCCCCAATTGCTGGGCCAGCCTCTCAGATCCTCAGTAGCTGGGCCAGCCTCCCAGATCCCCAATTGCTGGGCCAGCCTCTCAGATCCTCAGTAGCTGGGCCAGCCTCCCAGATCCCCAATTGCTGGGCCAGCCTCTCAGATCCTCAGTAGCTGGGCCAGCCTCCCAGATCCCCAATTGCTGGGCCAGCCTCTCAGATCCTCAGTAGCTGGGCCAGCCTCCCAGATCCCCAATTGCTGGGCCAGCCTCTCAGATCCTCAGTTGCTGGGCCAGCCTCCCAGATCCTCAGTAGCTGGGCCAGCCTCTCAGATCCTCAGTAGCTGGACCAGCCTCCCAGATCCTCAGTTGCTGGGCCAGCCTCAGTTGTTGATTGATTTTCACCAAAAATAAATACCAAACCGCGGAAAATTTTAACCTAAACTAACCGCCTAATGATTTGAAAAACTAGCCCATTTAATCTTTTGGATTAAAAAAATTAGCATCTATTAATCAGGCGAAACAATTAGTACTGGTAAAGTGACAAAACAGAAGCGCCGTTAATTAGCACTTAGTTGATTAAATATTAACGCTAACAAACCTTGAATCGTTCCCTGGATTATAAATTGGCAAGCATTTCAAATAAATTGAATTAATTTTTTATTGAACAATTATTTGGAAAATAGTTTATAAAAGGCTAATTCGAAAGTGAAGCAGTTTATCGAAATCTGGAAGTTTCCATCTATCATCGTCAAAAAAGCAGTGCGCAATGTCCAATCCTATACTCTTTTGCATTCTAACTGTTGTTAATTTAGTCTTGACCAACAATACGCTACTAGTTGGAGCTGCCTGTCCGGCTCCCTATCAACTAGAGGCTGCTAAATGCGTTTTCGCTAACACGGAGAATGGTTACACCTGGTGCGAGGCGAATCAACAATGCGCACTAATTGGCGGCGAGCTTGTTAACTCGTACAGTTCGTTGAAGTTAATCAGCAGCATGCCAAGCCTGAGCTGCGACTGCAATCTATGGCTGGGACTGACCGATCTGGCTGACGAAAGAGTTAGCAACAGATCCGGCTGGCAGCGAGTTAACGATAACGGAATTTTACCACTGGACGATTCGCTGTGGTTAAATGGATGGTCAGTTTCTGGGGGCATGGACTGCGTGGGAAAGCTATATAACGATCAAAATAAGCTTGCACCCGAATGGTGCGTCACAAGGAACGGTTTCGCCTGCGAATACTTGGACCCAGCTACACAGAGCGGCAGACCAATTGCTGAGAATATCTGGAGGAAAACTGCCTTTAAAAGAACGTATTTTAATCATAAAAATAAGTATTGCAACACCGAACTGCAGCAGGTGAAGAACTCTGTACATTGCGTCGCTGCCGCTATGCGTGCTGGCAACTGCAGACACGTGCTGTACAACAGCAAGCTGAAAGTCTGTCGCCTGCTGCTATTCACCGATGCTCAGGTGGAGGAGGAGATCGAGACGAGTGCCGACTGGGTCAAGTTCAGCCTCTATTGATCTTTCACAGTACTGCTCTGGGCCATAGACTATAAAGCCAATAAAACTAATAAAAAGCCAAGCTCTGACAGAAAACAATGCAACGCAACGCGTGTTCGCCAAAGTTTTGACAATTTTTAATCCGTCAATCTAGTTTTCTGTCCTGTCCTGATCTGACCTGTTTTCTGTTTCCGGAAAATCCAAAGTTTGGATTCTAAACTGTTTTCTCTTTAGCTTAAAAAATTTAAGATACTTGATTGGCCTATTCGAATTATCTGCTATATTTTATTTAAATATAGCTATATGATTGTTTCCCTTCTATCTTTGTTAAATCTAAAAATCGAATTTTTCTCGCGCAACGAACAACACGGTGAATTTTATCTCATGAACTCAACTGAGAATCATCACCTCAGGACTCAACTGAGAATCATCACCTCAGGACTCAACTGAGAATCATCACCTCAGGACTCAACTGAGAATCATCACCTCAGGACTCAACTGAGAATCATCACCCCAGGACTCAACTGAGAATCATCACCTCAGAACTCAACTGAGAATCATCACCTCAGAACTCAACTGAGAATCATCACCCCAGGACTCAGCTGAGAATCATCACCTCAGGACTCAACTGAGAATCATCACCCCAGGACTCAACTGAGAATCATCACCCCAGGACTCAACTGAGAATCATCACCTCAGAACTCAACTGAGAATCGAGCCAGCAGACTCCAACACTCACCTTATGCAACGGTTTCCCGTGAAAAGTCCGTCTACCCTGCCATTCGTTAGACGCCGAAAAGTCCACAGCAACAATCATATTAAAGGAGTCCAACTGAGTAGCTTTGCAAGCTTCCACAATCTCCTGGAAGGTGCTAAACCGATCCGTGATGGCTTGAAACTGTAAAAAGTCGTCGCAGGTGACGCCCAGAGTGGAGAACAAAGCATTATCTGGACGCAATCGTCTATCACTGATCGTTGATTGATTTCTACGATTAACGCTTCGATTAGACCGGCTGGTTTCAGCCTTCTTCTCCTGTTTAGGGTCATAGCTCCAATAGAGCAGTACTAGGCCAACAACTGCCGCTAAATAAGTCGCCAAACTCCACGCTGACGATAATTTCAATACAGCCGCACTAATAGCCGCAATGCAAGCGGCTTGCCAAACTAATTTCATTCTAGTGGAACTGCTATTAAATAAGTTATTGTCGCTAATATGGCCAAGATTTGGAATGGACACCGTTGATTGTTGTTTTTCTGTAGCTGTTTCGGTAGACAACAGATCAGCATGATCGTCAGCAGCGTTGACAGTTGTCATTATCGGAGCTGATGGATATTTTTGATTAACTGAAAAAAAAGTTTTTTTTTAAAATTAGCTAGTTAGTTTTAGTAATGAAATAACAACAAATTCAATAATTAGTTCCGTAGGAACTTTAATAAACAACAAGACTCCATTATATAGTTATTAACACAGCACCTCTTCAGCAAAAAGAATTTTTGTAGCTATCGCGCAAAAATTCAGGGAATTTTACGCTCTCATAGCTTGGCTATCATCTTTTTGCGTTTAATTTTCCACTAGGAGCAATAATAAAGATTCAATTTTGACATGGATCTCTATATATCCACATAACCATCGGATTTGTCTATGGTCTGGATCTGTGTGCAACGATTCACTGACTTCACATACCAATCGGATTTGTCTATGGTCTGGATCTGTGCGCAATGATTCACTGACTTCACATAACCATCGGATTTGTCTAGGGTCTGGATCTGTGCGCAATGATTCACTGACTTCACATAACCATCGGATTTGTCTAGGGTCTGGATCTGTGCGCAATGATTCACTGACTTCACATAACCATCGGATTTGTCTATGGTCTGGATCTGTGCGCAATGATTCACTGACTTCACATAACCATCGGATTTGTCTAGGGTCTGGATCTGTGTGAAATGATTCACTGACTTCACATAACCATCGGATTTGTCTAGGGTCTGGATCTGTGCGCAATGATTCACTGACTTCACATAACCATCGGATTTGTCTAGGGTCTGGATCTGTGCGCAATGATTCACTGACTTCACATAACCATCGGATCTGTCTAGGGTCTGGATCTGTGTGCAATGAGTCACTGACTTCACATAACCATCGGATTTGTCTAGGGTCTGGATCTGTGTGCAATGAGTCACTGACTTCACATAACCATCGGATTTGTCTAGGGTCTGGATCTGTGTGCAATGATTCACTGACTTCACATAACCATCGGATTTGTCTATGGTCTGGATCTGTGTGCAATGATTCACTGACTTCACATAACCATCGGATTTGTCTATGGTCTGGATCTGTGCGCAATGATTCACTGACTTCACATAACCATCGGATTTGTCTATGGTCTGGATCTGTGCGCAATGATTCACTGACTTCACATAACCATCGGATTTGTCTAGGGTCTGGATCTGTGTGCAATGATTCACTGACTTCACATAACCATCGGATTTGTCTAGGGTCTGGATCTGTGCGCAATGATTCACTGACTTCACATAACCATCGGATTTGTCTAGGGTCTGGATCTGTGTGCAATGATTCACTGACTTCACATAACCATCGGATTTGTCTATGGTCTGGATCTGTGTGCAATGATTCACTGACTTCACATAACCATCGGATTTGTCTATGGTCTGGATCTGTGCGCAATGATTCACTGACTTCACATAACCATCGGATTTGTCTATGGTCTGGATCTGTGCGCAATGATTCACTGACTTCACATAACCATCGGATTTGTCTAGGGTCTGGATCTGTGTGCAATGATTCACTGACTTCACATAACCATCGGATTTGTCTAGGGTCTGGATCTGTGCGCAATGATTCACTGACTTCACATAACCATCGGATCTGTCTAGGGTCTGGATCTGTGTGCAATGAGTCACTGACTTCACATAACCATCGGATTTGTCTAGGGTCTGGATCTGTGTGCAATGAGTCACTGACTTCACATAACCATCGGATTTGTCTAGGGTCTGGATCTGTGCGCAATGATTCACTGACTTCACATAACCATCGGATCTGTCTAGGGTCTGGATCTGTGTGCAATGATTCACTGACTTCACATAACCATCGGATTTGTCTAGGGTCTGGATCTGTGTGCAATGAGTCACTGACTTCACATAACCATCGGATCTGTCTAGGGTCTGGATCTGTGCGCAATGATTCACTGACTTCACATAACCATCGGATTTGTCTATGGTCTGGATCTGTGCGCAATGATTCACTGACTTCACATAACCATCGGATCTGTCTAGGGTCTGGATCTGTGTGCAATGATTCACTGACTTCACATAACCATCGGATCTGTCTATGGTCTGGATCTGTGCGCAATGATTCACTGACTTCACATAACCATCGGATCTGTCTAGGGTCTGGATCTGTGTGCAATGATTCACTGACTTCACATAACCATCGGATCTGTCTAGGGTCTGGATCTGTGTGCAATGAGTCACTGACTTCACATAACCATCGGATTTGTCTATGGTCTGGATCTGTGCGCAATGATTCACTGACTTCACATAACCATCGGATTTGTCTATGGTCTGGATCTGTGTGCAATGATTCACTGACTTCACATAACCATCGGATTTGTCTATGGTCTGGATCTGTGCGCAATGATTCACTGACTTCACATAACCATCGGATTTGTCTATGGTCTGGATCTGTGCGCAATGATTCACTGACTTCACATAACCATCGGATATGTCTAGGGTCTGGATCTGTGCGCAATGATTCACTGACTTCACATAACCATCGGATTTGTCTATGGTCTGGATCTGTGCGCAATGATTCACTGACTTCACATAACCATCGGATATGTCTAGGGTCTGGATCTGTGTGCAAGGAAACAAGACTGAGCAGGAAAATCTCTGTCCAATACGTATCTATTTAGAAGCCTGTCAAAAATAAACGCAAGAAGTTGCAGTGCAGAATTGCTTATATTCTTAAAGCAGAGGCCAGCAAACACTTTAGCTCTGAACTAGATTGGAGGGAATAGAGGAAAGAGAAGATAAAAGAGGTGATAGATGAAGGGAGAGAGAAGAGGGGAGACTGGATAGAACAGAGCTGAGAAGAGACAGAAGCCTCGAGTAGCTGACTGAAAGAAGTCCTTAAAAAACAAACTCTCAAAGTAGTCCTATTCAACGAGCGTAGAATAAAAATTGAAATCAACAAGAAAAGCACTTGAGAACAAAGTTTAACGCAAACATGCATTTTTAAATAAAAAAATCCACTTAAATTTATTGTTTTCAATTAATTAATAAAACTACCTTTATCCGACAGAGGCTTACAGACAAGATAGAACGCGGGTAGAGCAATTAAAATCCAAATTGGACGGAGTAAAATGACTATAAGATAAAAAATGGTGCACTGTCACAAATACATGATTCTGATTCTAGAAAAATAACATACAATACATGACGAGCTTGGTCTAGAGTGAATGTTTTAATATTGTCGAAAAATCAATATTTCGAACTTTCGATAGATAGGTCCCCAATTCCACTGACTTCTGAGCACATTGTGTACAGCGGCCCTTTGACTTTCTAAAATCATACGGCATGTACACCCTCCGTGCCTTGGGGGTTGGCCCTCATGACTCCCATGCTCAGCCATAATTTTCAAACTCAATTGTGTGTTGAAAGTATTCGAAAGAAGCAGACAATAAAAAAAGAAAACCAGAACTTAAAATTGAAACATAAAAATATGAATAAAAAATAGACCAGAAAAAACAGGACAGGAATGTATGTTGAAGTTTCTAAGAAAGCAGTGCATTTTTGATACAGCAGAGTATCATTTTATGTTGCTAAGCTGTATATCGCATTTTCAGTACGCATATAAGCATTTGTAGTTGAAATATTATAATAATAATATAGGCCAGTGTCTAAATGCTATTACTCGTAGCAAAACAGGTGACAAGACTCGAGTAGACTAATTATGTTGAGTAATATTTATAATTTTTAATAGTGACAATAAAAATGAAAAACTTTGCAACATCTCTCTCTTCTTGAACTTCCAGTACTCAAGCTTTGCTGTTAGGAGCTGAAATGGATTAAAATGACAATTTTTGTAGACTCAAGAATCCTGTCTACTCTTAAGTTGTTTTAATTGACAACAATATACAGTTTTTTTAAACTACATTATTATTTAACGAGGCGAAACATGAAGCACTTTTATATATGAGTTATCAAGGGCAATCAGACATAAAAGTACAATTGTTAATATCCTACGGACTATATAAAACGTATTTCAGACAACAATAATACGAATATATAGATATATATAGATAAGCTATAGAAAATGCTACCCTTTAAAATTTACCAACTTGCCAAAAATGACTTGTCGAAGTAAAAATTATCTGAAAATAAGTTATAATTAAAATTTGATAATGGAGATTTTAACTACTTTTAGTAGCTTAACTGCAAAAGCATATACTAAAAATATTTGACACAGCGAAATTAGTAGAAAAAATAGCAAATCAAACTATTTTAAACAAAGGAAAGCAATAATTAATCTTCTAGACATGATGGCAAAAATTGGGTAACCTGACCCTCCAGATTGCAAACCTACCGATATGTATAGAAAATGACTTACCATTGATCAACAGATGCTTCGGGTATTTCGCAGCCGTCAACAATCAGAGCGTGCAGCAGCCCAGTACGCTTGTGCCCGCTAGTGATGGCTTTGATGTAGCAGGCGTGGCCGCTAATGTTAAAGTGGGTCTCTGTGCCGTCGTCAGTGAATTCACCCTGTGCGTGTGTGCATTTTTTGACGATTCAAAAACTTCAGTTATGAACTTGATATAAATTTGATTGAAGTACCATGCAGTGAATGACACAGTGCTTATTGAAAAACTGAATAGGATCTGAGACAGGATAGGACAGGACACTGAAGGATCTGAGACAGGATAGGACAGGACACTGAAGGATCTGAGACAGGATAGGACAGGACACTGAAGGATCTGAGACAGGATAGGACAGGACACTGAAGGATCTGAGACAGAATAGGACAAGACACTGAAGGATCTGAGACAGGATAGGACAGGACACTGAAGGATCTGAGACAGGATAGGACAGGACACTGAAGGATCTGAGACAGAATAGGACAAGACACTGAAGGATCTGAGACAGGATAGGACAGGACACTGAAGGATCTGAGACAGGATAGGACAGGACACTGAAGGATCTGAGACAGGATAGGACAAGACACTGAAGGATCTGAGACAGGATAGGACAGGACACTGAAGGATCTGAGACAGGATAGGACAGGACACTGAAGGATCTGAGACAGGATAGGACAGGACACTGAAGGATCTGAGACAGGATAGGACAGGACACTGAAGGATCTGAGACACAGGGAGTGTACATATACTGAAGATTCTTAGACACAGGGGGTGTACAGACACTGAAGGATCTGAGACACAGGGGCAGACCCTCAGCAACTCACGGCAGTCTCCACCCGCTTGCTATTAACATAGACATCCAAGGTGTCCTTCTCCAGCACAACTCTGGTCATCTTGCCATCCACTGGACACAGCCAACACTTGAGCACCTTGGACTGGTTCTCCGTGAACTTTTCCAACGGTTTACCATTGACGTACAAGCAGTATTCGTAAGCAAAACCGCTGACAGCGTCAATTCGAATGACGCAACGAGTATCTTTGATTTTGAACTCCTCTGAGCCAACCAGTTTAAACATGAACTCCTCGCGGCGAATGCACTGGATTGCGATTCACATAGGGCGACGAATTTTTTTCAATTAAGTTCTAGTGATATCGCTCGCAAATCTCATCCGCGAATCGCCATAAATATCACCTGAGAATCGCCCTACTCACCGAAGAATCGCCCCAAATCTCACCTGAGAATCATTCCAAATCTCACCTGAGAATCACTCCAAATCTCACCTGAGAAGCACCCAAAATCTCACTCGAGAATCACCTATAAATCTCGCCGGAGAATCGCCCCAAATCTCACCTGAGAAACACCCCAAATCTCACCAGAGAATCACCTTAAATATCACTCGGAAATCGCCTATCAATCTCACCAGAGAATCACCTTAAATCTCACTCGGAAATCGCCTATCAATCTCACCAGAGAATCACCCCAAATCTCACCTGAGAATAGTCAATAAATCTTACCAAAGAATCCCCTATAAATCTCACCGGAGAATCGCCTTAAATCTCACCTGAGAATCGCCCCAAATCTCACCGGAGAATCGCCTTAAATCTCACCCGAGAATCGCCCTAAATCTCACCCGAGAATCGCCTTTTCGCCTTAAATCTCACCCGAGAATCGCCTATTCGCCCTAAATCTCACCCGAGAATCACCCAAATTTCAACATAGAATCGCTAGACGTAAAACTCTAAAAATTTTTTTTTTGTCACAAAAACTACCAAATGTGTATCGAATATACATATATTGCTACTTACTCGTCCATTAATAAAGACTGCCCGCCCACCAGTAGTAGTGCCGTGCTCAAACTCTACAATGTAGACTCCGTCGCTGAGGGGCACCT
Source organism: Macrostomum lignano (assembly GCA_002269645.1). Lineage (NCBI taxonomy): Eukaryota > Metazoa > Platyhelminthes > Macrostomidae > Macrostomum > Macrostomum lignano. Next base: position 790,162 of record NIVC01000056.1, read on the forward strand.
CCCATCTGGCCACTTTTTCGCTTGGCATGCTTTATCCGGTGAAGGCAGCGTGAGGCTGAAAAAATCAGCATCACTGTTTAGGTAAAAGATATAAAATTCACTTTTGGTTTAAAAACTTATTGACAGACCACGGCTGACATCTACAATTAGATATGCATACATAAGATCGGAGAGCATGACCAATTATGAGGATGCTTATGACCAGTGCGGTATGACTCTTATGACCAATTACGAGGATGCTTATGACCGTTTAGGTATGACTCTTATGACCAATTATGATGATGCTTATGACCGTTGCGGTATGACTCTAATGACCAACTATGAGGATGCTTATGACCGTTGCGGTATGACTCTTATGACCAATTATAAGGATGCTTATGACCGTTGCGGTATGACTCTAATGACCAATTATGAGGATGCTTATGACCGTTTAGGTATGACTCTTATGACTAATTATGAGGATGCTTATGACCGTTGCGGTATGACTCTTATGACTAATTATGAGGATGCTTATGACCGTTGCGGTATGACTCTTATGACTAATTATGAGGATGCTTATGACCGTTGCGGTATGACTGTTATGACCAATTATGAGGATGATTATGACCGCTTTTGAATTTCTATAATTAAGGAGCAAGAAAAACGAAGTCAGAAAAGCATTAATATAGGAGAGAGAAAGAGTTGACACTGTATTTTATTGAAATAAATATTATTATCAGATTTCAGATCTGCAAAAATGAAAATATGGAGACAGGGGGATTCAGCTTCAAGGAAAAACGATTATGATTATGATTATGATTAATATTAATACCATCCTGTTGTATACAGAAATCAAATACGTTTTACAAAGCGATTCAAAACTTCTTTGGCAGCTAATCTTTCGGTCTAGTAAATGAACAACAAAACCTATCAACAGAAATCAAATAGTGAGACATAAAAAATGTACACTCATAGCTTCGCAGAGTAATAAAAAATTAATGTACATACAAATCTATTAATCGAACACATACTTCTACTCGAGTTAAATTAAATACAGTTCATGCAGTTTTTAATACAAATTTGAAAACCTGAAATTAAAATAACAAATACAATCCATCCATTAGAAGCCAGTGTTATATTATCAAATTGGCCTCTAAAATACAGATTTACTAGCACTCAAAACTTAAAACTATTATTTAGCAGCATTAGCAGACTGCACTACACACAAGCACATGCGAAAGGACACCAACCAGTACAGGGACACTGAAAGTTATTAAACGAATCGAATGTTATTCTGCGAATGTTTTGTTATTCTGCGAAGATTTAGGAACACGAGAGGTCAAGGAACAGTAGAGGTTATTGAACAAGAGAGCTTAAGGAAAATATGAGGTCATTGAACATAAGAGGTCATTGAACATGAGAGGTCATTGAACATGAGAGGTCATTGAACATGAGAGGTCATTGAACAAGAGAGGTCATTGAACAAGAGAAGTCAAGAAACATAAGAGGTCATTGAACAAGGGTTTAGGGATATGAAAGGTCATTAAACAAGAGGTCATTGAACAAGGGCTTAGGGATATGAAAGGTCATTAAACAAGAGGTCATTGAACAAGATATTTCAAGGAAAATAGAGGTCAGTGAACAAGAGAAGTCAAGAAACATAAGAGGTCACTGAACAAGGGTTTAGGAATACGAAAGGTCATTAAAACAAGATTAAAGTTTTGAGAAGCTAAGTAGGTTTAACAGTGAGGCTTAACAGTGCGGGACACCAGCAAACAAGAGATCATGACAGCAAAAAAATATTGAAGTTAATATTAAATATTATCAGCAAAACGAAAGTTTATAGTACTAATTTCATAAATTGATAACTTTTAACAGGTAGATAAAAAGAAATTACCAGATTACACTTTTGCACAGTAAGACGTGGCACTTTATTTGTGATTCGACATCACTATATAATCAAATCAATTTATAACTTATTAGCTACTGTTTGCTATACATACTACTTTTAACAAAGTTCGTTAACAAAATGCATAAATAGGTCTGGGTCTGAGAAAGAAAAAATAAACAGCACGTCAAAATAATTATAAATATTAAGATTATTAACACATCAAAATTAAATTTAATTATTACAAGGATTAAGGAATATAATTATTAACAGAGTTAAATAGAAAAACTAAAGTACAAAAATTTGAACAGACAGAAGTCACCTGACTAGGCTTATTTAATACTTATCGAGTGTTTAAACTTAGCACACAAATTAACTTTATCAGCAACAACTGTGCCATACAAAAAATCACAGTATTAAATTAATAAACATAACAAAATCTTAATTACTTATATTTATTACAATATGAAAATACTGCAAGAAAAAATTATAGTTATTGATCGACATATTAAATTGGCTGATAACTGTACATCAGATTAATAATCAACATATACAGACCTGTCAGACACTTACAAAAATGAATACACGAGGCCAAATTCGGTGTTTAAGAAAGTAAAGGCAAAATGTGAATAAAAAGACATTTTGCTTTTTTATTATTTCTTTGAAAAAAATTGAGTCAAAACAGCCTGACAAACACGGTGACAGATTTTTTATGCACAATGCATTTGTTTTATATGCATTTTGCAAGCTAAATTAGACTATGAGCACAGATACACTATGATATATTAAATTCAAATGTTCGCTCTGCACATATCTACTCACTTTCAGTAAGAATCTTCAACCTAACTTTGCCCTCTCTCCTTACTGCTCTCTCATTGGCTGAGCCAGATTGGGACTGTCCCCCCTAGGCTGGAGTTTCGTCCGTCTGAATTTGACCTCTCTCCTTACTGCTCTCTCATTGGCTGAGCCAGATTGGGACTGTCCCCACTAGGCTGGAGTTTCGTCCGTCTAACTTTGACCTCTCTCCTTCCTGCTCTCTCATTGGCTGAGCTAAATTTGGCCTGCCCCTAGGCTGAGTTTCGTCCGTCTGACTTTGCCCTCTCTCTTTACTGCTCTCTGATTGGTTGAGCTAGATCGGGCCTGCTGACAAGTTGAATTACGTCTCTCTCGGCGTTCACTTCTGTACATCGAATTAAATGCTTGCTGTTCATTCTCAACCCAAAATGTTCATGAGGCGCTGCTAACCCCGAGGAATGAATGAAAATTTTAGCTTGTCCAATTAAATTTGAGTGACACTACGCAGACAAACTACTGAAAAAAGAGTAGACGTTCTTATGAAAACTGTAGCAAAGTTATTAAGAATCAGCTGTTGCCGCCTCACTGCCGGTTCGCTCTACAAGACGAAAGGCGAAGACTCCAATACGAAGGCATCTGAGCCGTTCCTGCTGCTGCTGACAGCGAGAAAAGGTTAATCTTAATCGATTCTCGCCCGGCAAGCAGTTACTCAAACCGACTAGAAATCGATCGCCGCTAACTAACAATGGCAATTGTCGATGATCGTTTAATAACACGCTGGTCACGTGACACGGACCATCGGATAGCCAACAGTGCAGGTTGAGCGGTGGCTCTTCGGCACCGCCACTGGCTGGCGCTAGCAGCAGCGATCTGGGCTGCTGGTGGCAGTGGATCAGAGCCAGAACGTGACCGCGCCGAGCGGCTTCATCAGCGGGTAGGTGAAAATTTGTCGACCAGTTCCGATTGTTGTTCGCTGGACAAAACAAGTCGGATGGGTTTGAGTAGCTTTACAGATTGTGAGATGACAATACTCGTGGAGTAACTAACAGCTTAGAAACCACATACTATAGCAACCGATTAGAAGCCACATAGCAGCCGATTAAAAACCGCATAGCAACAGCCTAGAAACCACATAGCAACAGCCTATCTATCTATCTATCTATCTATCTATCTATCTATCTCATGCGTAAAGAAATTTCACAGAAACCGCATAGCAACAGCATAGAAACCGCATAGCAGCAGCCTAAAACACCCAGCAACAGCCTAGAAACCGCATAGCAACAGCCTAGAAACCGCATAGCAACAGCCTAGAAACCGCATTGCAACAGCCTAGAAACCGCATTGCAACAGCCTAGAAACCGCATTGCAACAGCCTAGAAACCGCATTGCAACAGCCTAGAAACCGCATTGCAACAGCCTAGAAACCGCATAGCAACAGCCTAGAAACCGCATAGCAACAGCCTAGAAACCGCATTGCAACAGCCTAGAAACCGCATTGCAACAGCCTAGAAACCGCATTGCAACAGCCTAGAAACCGCATTGCAACAGCCTAGAAACCGCATTGCAACAGCCTAGAAACCGCATAGCAACAGCCTAGAAACCGCATTGCAACAGCCTAGAAACCGCATAGCAACAGCCTAGAAACCGCATAGCAACAGCCTAGAAACCGCATTGCAACAGCCTAGAAACCGCATTGCAACAGCCTAGAAACCGCATTGCAACAGCCTAGAAACCGCATAGCAACAGCCTAGAAACCGCATAGCAACAGCCTAGAAACCGCATTGCAACAGCCTAGAAACCGCATAGCAACAGACTAGAAACGGCATAGCAACAGCCTAGAAACCGCATTGCAACAGCCTAGAAACCGCATAGCAACAGCCTAGAAACCGCATTGCAACAGCCTAGAAACCGCATTGCAACAGCCTAGAAACCGCATTGCAACAGCCTAGAAACCGCATTGCAACAGCCTAGAAACCGCATAGCAACAGCCTAGAAACCGCATTGCAACAGCCTAGAAACCGCATAGCAACAGCCTAGAAACCGCATTGCAACAGCCTAGAAACCGCATAGCAACAGCCTAGAAACCGCATTGCAACAGCCTAGAAACCGCATAGCAACAGCCTACAAACCGCATAGAAACAGCCTAGAAACCGCATTGCAACAGCCTAGAAACCGCATTGCAACAGCCTAGAAACCGCATAGCAACAGCCTAGAAACCGCATAGCAACAGCCTAGAAACCGCATTGCAACAGCCTAGAAACCGCATAGCAACAGCCTAGAAACCGCATAGCAACAGCCTAGAAACCGCATAGCAACAGCCTAGAAACCGCATAGCCCTGGAAAAACCAAAGAAAGCTCACAGCTATCCGAGTCGACTGCAGCCGCAGCACTCCCAGGCCGAACATAATGCGGAGCGAACAGCAGCACAGCCGGTTCGAATCCAAATCTACCCAGCCGATCAATCAAAAGATCGTGCATCGATTTGCACACCTGCCGAGCGCAGCGTTGCAATACCAACGCGCTGCGCTGACAAGTTTGCTTAGCATAGCGCAACGCTGTTAAATTATCGCGCGAGTCGACAATAGCGGCAAAATCTACGCCACCTTCAGAGCAGAGAGCTTCCACTAGATGAGGCCGGCGATTACGGATGGCTCTGTAGAGTGCGGAGCTTCTGCAGCCGCCGACGCCGCTGTCGTCGAAGCAACAGTGGTCGGGATCGGCACCGGCAATCAGCAGGCGATGCACAGTAGGCAGCGAGTCCTGTTCAACCGCCAGCATTAGAGGCGAAGCCGGGCCGAAGCAGGGGTCCGGCGATTGGAAATTCACGTCTAGATTCTGCAGGCATTGTTGAAGGATTTCAAGTTGATAGTTTCTCCCTTAGGATAGAGATAATTAATGCAAACAGAACATACATGCATGTACAAGAAAAGTGAGAAGGCTCATGAACTTTCGAGTTTGTTAAGATTCGAGCTTGTAAAGATTCAAGTTTGTGAAGATTCAAGCTTATGAAGATTGGAGCTTGTGAAGATTGGAGCTGGTGAAGATTCAAGTTTGTGAAGATTCGAGCTTCTGAAGCTTCGAGCTTCTGAAGATTCGAGCCGGTGAAGATTCGAGTTGTGAAAACTACGTCACCCTAAGGCTACAAGAAAACATCTATCCAATTGGATTTCTAACCTGTCCATCACAAAACTCCGGCGCTTTAGCCAGCAACAGGTCCACCAGGCAAGCGTGACCACGGCTAGCCGCCAAGCAAAGCAGCCGGCGAAAACAGTCTAGCGTTAATCGCTCCTCAGACGAGACAGCAACTGACGGCATGGAAGCCATCGCTAAGCTGGCCCTACTAAATGATCCGCGAAGCATCAGAGTCCGCTGGACGGCAAGCCAGTCGCCACGTTCAACCGCCTGGCACAGCGCCGCAAACGACAACGGAGCGGAACGACGCCTGCGGCGAAATTGTTGCTTAGCTGACAAAGTCAAGACGTCGCCGCCATCAATCCGACCAACATCGCCCGAAACGCTCGGTCTCAGGTGAGCTCTAAACAGTTCAACTTGACTATAGGAAGGCGTTGGCAAATCTACGCCAGTTAAATCGTCAAATTCGTCGATTTCATCATCGATTTGTTCATCATTTTCAACAACGCCTTCATCCTCGTGTTGTTGTTGCTTTTGTTGCTGCTTGATCTGCTTTCGCTTTTGCGTATGAATTCTAGGCTTTTTAGCGGATAAAAGCAAGTTGTTAAGCAAAGATTGCTGCTGCTGCTGCTTCTGCTGTTGTTGCTGCTGTTTAGGCGGAGTGACTGGGCAGCCAGAGTCGCAACTGGACGCCGAGTTATTAGCGATGACATCCTTGGCAACAACGCTTAAAGCGGCCACAGTGGAAGTTGTCAGGCCCTGGATGCAATGAGGTTGAAAATAAATGTGTGAGACTAATAGGCTTTATGTCTTGACTATACCTAGTTATACTGCTATTTTATTATTATTTATATACATATCAGTTCAGCTATCTGTCGTAGTATCTGACTGTGTTTATACGAGTGTTTTAAGTGTCTTTGTTTTGTAGTGTCTGTCTGGCTTGTAGATTCTGTCTATCCTTGTAGTGTCTGCTTGTCTTGAAGTGTCTGCCTGTCTTGAAGTGTCTGCCTGTCTGTTTTCGTCAGTCTGTTTGTCTGTCTGTCAGTTGTCTGTCTGTCAGTTGTCTGTGTGTCTTAGTGTCTGTCTGTCTGTCTGTCTGTCTGTCTGTCTGTCTGTCTGTCTGTCTGTCTGTCTTAGTGTCTGTCTTAGTGTCTGTCTGTCTGTCTGTCTGTCTGCCTTCCTGTCTGCCTGTCTATGTGTCTGTCTGTCTGTCTGTCTGCCTGTGTGTGTGTCTGTCAGTTCAGTTGTCTGTTTGTCTGTCTGTCAGTTCAGTTGTCTGTTTGTCTGTCTGTCTGTCTGTCTGTCTGTCTGTCTGTCTGTCTTAGTGTCTGTCTGTCTGTCTGTCTGTCTGTCTGCCTGTCTTAGTGTCCGTCTGTCTGTCTGTTTGTCTGTCTGTCTTAGTGTCTGTCTGTCTGTCTGTCTGTCTGTCTGTCTGTCTGTCTGCCTTCCTGTCTATGTGTCTGTCTGTCTGTCTGTCTGCCTGTGTGTGTGTCTGTCAGTTCAGTTGTCTGTTTGTCTGTCTGTCTGTCTGTCTGTCTGTCTGTCTGTCTGTCTGTCTGTCTGTCTGTCTGTCTGTCTGTCTGTATGTCTGTATGTCTGTCTTAGTGTCCGTCTGTCTGTCTGTTTGTCTGTCTGTCTGTCTGCCTGTCATAAAAAACGCGCCCAGCTACCTGAACAGCTGGCCGGCTTTCGTCCATCTCAACGGTGCTAGACGAGCCAACAGAGTTGGCCGCAAAGCAGCTGCCAGTATCCGAGTGGTTCGAATTCGCATCCACATCATCATCATCATCGTCTTCATAATCAGCCTCACCGGCATCAGCTGTGCGACTTTCATTATTCAAATCGTCATTGATTTTTTCGGACTCTTCGAATCGGGACTGGACTGGAGGCTCGGATGAGACGGCTCGAACTGGGACGTCGATTTCGTCATCGTCCAGGTCCGAAGCGGCGCTCTCGCTGTCGCCGTTGATTCGACGTCGGCATTTCACACGACTGTAGAGATCGTTAGATCTGAGGAAGGGGGAGGAGAGAAGTTGATGAGGCGCTTGATGATGAACAGAGACCAAGGAAAAGTTCGAATGGCCAACGGCTCATTTTAAATGGGGTATCGATATTAGCGAGCTGAACAAAGACTCAATGAGGATATTGTCAATCTGAACAAAGACTTCAAAAGATAATTGATTGACAATGACTGTATGGGTAGCCAAGAGCGCCGTAGACCAGCGGCCCAGGCTCGATTCCAAGTGCAGTCACATTAATTTGGGGCTAAATTGGAGTCTTGGCTTGGCTCTGCTCGTGCAATTAACGGCCTTGAGGCCCAACCCCCCAAGGCACAGTGAAGTGTACATGCCTAACGATAAATAAAGTTAGGGCCGCTGTACACTCCTGTGTGAGTGTGTGTCTGCGTACGTATCCGCGCGCTTGTGTGCCTGCTCAGGGGAGTCAGTGGAATGGGCAGCAGTGCCTCTCGCCGGTTGTGTGACAATGTCGCTTGAAGTGCGCCAGGGTGCACACAGCCCTCTGCCTCTAATTGGCACACCTGCCCAGGAGAATTCAAATTACGTTAGCTACAAGTCTCAATCCAAACCACAAAGTTCACTTACATAATATCGATTTTACCCGCTTCTAAATCGTCGAAAAATTTCGTTTTCGACGCGACTAACTGACTAGCGGGCACGACGTCCCATTTTCGATTGGCATTACGTTTTCTAGAACTACTACTGGCAGTAGTGTGAGCAGAGCTACCGACGCCACTGCCGGAAGCGACGGCACCTTTCTGTCGAAATTGTTGCACCAGCTCGGCTACGGAGCTCAGGTTGCTCTCCGGTTCCCAGGTATCGTGAGCTGACGAATAATTCTTCCAGCGAACTTTGAAATGCGCGACGCCATTTTCGAATTTTTCAGCTAACAATTTACCAACGGCGAATAATTGCTGCCTGTTGCTACTAGAAGTAGACGGACTGATTATTGGCACTTCGTGATCAGCAGTTGATCCATCCATTTTCTCTTTTAGACTTATTTACTCACCATCAAAGATGAAGGCAGAGTTTTGAAAAAATTAACTGGAATTACTGATTATCTGTTGTTGGGTTTTTTTTACGAAATTTAGGGTTTCTTTGTAATTGAAGCTCCACTGAAGCATGAAAAAAAACAAACCGATTATATGTCTAAAAGTTATAGGACCTCTAAGGGATATGTACAGATGTGAGATTGAGAGATTAGAGATAGACTGGGTGAGATTAGGGATAGACTGGGTGAGATTAAAGATAGACTTGGTGAGATTAAGGATACACTGGGTGGGATTAGCGGTAGTATTCTTGAAATTGAGGACACAATTCTAAAGATAGGAAAAATAACTTGGAAAAAAGATATTGGGGTGAGAACTAGCTCTACAGATTGGAGATAAAAGTTGATAGATTTGGGATAGAAGTCTATAGATTGTGAATAGAAGTATATAGATTGTGGAAAGAAGTCTATAGATTTGGGATAGAAGTCTATAGATTTGGGATAGAAGTCTATAGATTTGGGATAGAAGTCTATAGATTGGGGATAGAATTCTATAAACTGGGGATAGAAGTCTATAAATTGGGGATAGAGGTCTACAGATTAGGGATAGAAGTCTATAGATTGGGGATAGAAGTCTACAGATTGGGGATAGAAGTCTATAGATTTGGGATAGAAGTCTATAGATTGGGGATAGAAGTCTATAAACTGGGGATAGAAGTCTATAGATTGGGGATAGAAGTCTACAGATTGGGGATAGAAGTCTATAGATTGGGGATAGAATTCTATAAACTGGGGATAGAAGTCTATAAATTGGGAATAGAGGTCTACAGATTAGGGATAGAAGTCTATAGATTGGGGATAGAAGTCTACAGATTGGGGATAGAAGTCTATAGATTTGGGATAGAAGTCTACAGATTGGGGATAGAAGTCTATAGATTTGGGATAGAAGTCTATAGATTCGGGAAAAAAAAACAACAAACTAAAGCTAAGGCTCAATCACAATAGAAAAATAGAATCAACGCAATTTCCGCAATATATGTAATATATATTTTATTACTGTTAAGTAGTTTTGTTTGTAAACTACTAAGCCGAACTGGAGGGTAAAATAAACTTTTAATTGAAGATTTAAATTGATTTGATAAGAGCAGAAATCGTGTTTAAATAATAATACAGATTTCAGTATCAGAGATAACTATAAGTGAAATTAGCAGGACTTATAGGCACTATTGATAAACAACTGGCACCTGATCAACTTTCATCTAATACAGAATAATAATACACAAAGTTAGATAAAAAAGCTACTGACTAAACTAATAAGACTCGACAAAGGAAAAATTGACACTGGGAAGAAAATGAACAAAAAATAACCCAAAAATATAGGGAGGAGACGAGAACTTCAAGCGAGACTATAACAAACGGAGAGAAAAACAAATATTGGTGAATTTAAAACAATGAGCTCTTGAAACAGACTAACAACAAGGCTGATAACTATTAATATGCATGCATGATAGCTACGAGTACTTCACAAGGATTCTAAGAGCCGAAATCTCGTTTCATAAGTGCAACGTACTTGAAAAATTACTAAATGGACAACGCAGTCGAATTGGCGCCAAACATTGATTCAAATTGGTGCCAAACAATGATTTAAATTGGCGCCAAACATTAATTCGAACTGGCGCCAAACATTGATTCAAACTGGCGCCAAACAGTGATTCAAATTGGCGCCAAACAATGATTTAAATTGGCGCCAAACAGTGATTCAAATTGGCGCCAAACATTGATTCAAACTGGCGCCAAACAGTGATTCAAATTGGCGCCAAACAATGATTTAAATTGGCGCCAAACAGTGATTCAAATTGGCCAAACATTAGTTCAAAACAGCGCCAAACATTAGTTCAAAATAGCGCCAAACATTAGTTCAAAATAGCGCCAAACATTATTTCAAAATAGCGCCAAAAATTAATTCAAAATAGCGCCAAACATTAATTCAAAATAGCGCCAAAAATTAATTCAAAATAGCGCCAAACATTAGTTCAAAATAGCGCCAAACATTAGTTCAAAATAGCGCCAAACATTAGTTCAAAATAGCGCCAAAAATTAATAACAATGATTCAAAATAGCGCCAAACATTGATTCAAAATAGCGCCAAAACAATGATTCAAAATAGCGCTAAAACTATGATTCGAACTAGCATCCGAAATGATTTCAAAGTGACGCTACGCTAAACATTGACTCAAATTGGCGCTAAACAGCTGACAGAACTTGTTTAAAAGATCAAGTTAGCTATTAAGGATAAAATATTTTTTAACACATACACATAGGAAGACAATAATTAAGAATACTGCTCGAAATTAAGCTAAATAAAATAACCCATTCACTCAGATTCATTTTCGTATTGCTAGTCTTAAAAAGGATTAAACCAACTAATTCATAAATCAACAATAAATTTCAATAGAGATTAACAAAAATTCCAATTAGAAATTCTTAATCGCATTTCAATAACTAATTATAAAAAGAAAGCGTCAGTCATCAGTTGGTCAGCTTCACTTCGATGCAGCGAACCGATACCAACAGCCGGTGTTGCCAGCTCCTTTCTGCCAGCATAGCGCACACCAGTCAGGCCCAGAAGATTCCTCAATCTGGCTTCAACAAAGGACCACGCGCCCATATTGCGAGGCTCCTCTTGGCTCCAGACCAGTTCCCTAGCGTTGGGATATTTGGCTAGTTGAGCGTGCACATCGTGCAGCGGGAACGGGGTCAGCTGTTCCACGCGAATTATAGCGGCGTCTTTTATCGACTTGGCTCTGCGATATTCGTCCAACGCGTAATAGTGCTTGCCTGTGCACATGATTATCCGCTTAGGGCTTTGTGGCGCCTGCAGATGGTTGATTCGTTTTCTAATGTACATTCTGGGGCAGAGGGAACGTCTCAATGTACATCCCCTGGGGTAGAGGGGAACGGCTCAATGTACATTCTGGGGTAGAGGGGAACGGCTCAATGTACACTCTGGGGCAGAGGTAAACGGCTCAATGTACACTCTGGGGCAGAGGTAAACGGCTCAGTGTACATTCTGGGGCGGAGGGGAACGGATCAGTGTACATTCTGGGGCAGAGGTAAACGGCTCAGTGTACATTCTGGGGCAGGGGGAACCGCTCAGTGTACATTCATTCTGGGGCAGAGAGAAGGGCTCAGTGTACAGTCATTCTGGAGGCAGGGGGAAGGGCTATGTACATGTATTCTGGGGCAGAGGGGAAGAGCTCAAAGTACTTTCTTTTTGGGGCAGGGTACATTCAAGAACATGGACACAAAGAAGTGAAGATCAAATCTCACAGAAGGGTCGGGCAGAACATGCTGAAAGTGTCTACCAGGTGCGAGCTCTTCCAAACTGGACACTGCAGCCGGGTGTCTTAGCAAAGTCTTCGGGCTGACAACAATTAGAGGCTTACGAAATTTCCTACCAATTAGTTGGCGACGAAGCAGGTGAAAGTACTGAGCAGGCGTGGTCGGGTTGACAACCTTGGTAGAAAGGTAATTAATTTAAAGTCTCCGTTAGATACTAAATCATAGTTTCCAGCGAATTACTATCGATGTCGTTTTCTAAAGCTAAAAGCAAAAAAATTAAAGTAGAAAAAATCTTGCTAATTAGTCTTTTTTCGAGCTGGCTGAAATTTAGAGTCTGTGAAGCTACGGGCTTGTGAAGATTCGAGTTTGAGAAGATTCGAGTTTGTGAATATTAGAGTTTGGGAAGAATCGAGTTTGGGAAGAATCGAGTTTGGGAAGAATCGAGTTAGGGAAGAATCGAGTTAGGGAAGAATCGAGTTTGGGAAGAATCGAGTTTGGAAAGAATCGAGTTTGGAAAGAATCGAGTTTGAGAAGATTCGAGTTTGTGAATATTCGAGTTTGGGAAGAATCGAGTTTGGAAAGAATCGGGTTTGGGAAGAATCGAGTTTGGAAAGAATCGGGTTTGGGAAGAATCGAGTTTGGGAAGAATCGGGTTTGGGAAGAATCGAGTTTGGGAAGAATCAAGTTTGGGAAGAATAGAGTTTGTGAAGATTCGAGTTTGTGAAGTTTCGAGCTTTTTGAGCTTAATTAATCAAACTAATCCCGCCGTCGAATATTGACAAAAATATTTGTCAAATTTAAAAAGAACTCAACACAGACAACAGCGTGAATAGGTGCAGCTAATCTACCTGCATATTAACCATATCGGTGTCGGATTCAACCTCGCTAGAATCAGTCAGCTGAAGCCAACGTTCGATCCGGCAGCTGGAGTGCTCCGGCCCAGCTCCATCGTAACCGTGAGGCAGCAACAGCACCAGGCCATTCTGATGGCCCCACTTAGCCTCAGCCGAGCCAATATAAGTGTCAATAATAATTTGAGCACCGTTGAAGAAGTCACCGAACTGAGCTTCCCAGATGCACAGCCGATCGGGCTGATCCATGGCCATGCCGAATTCGAATCCTAGCACAGCCTCTTCGGATAAAATGCTGTTGGCGATCTCCAGCCTACCGGAGGCATCGGCCAGCCTATTCAACGGTACATCGATAGCGCCGCCAGCCTGATCAACTAGCATAGCATGCCGCTGACTGAATGTACCCCTGCCAACATCTTGGCCGCTGATTCTACAATGCCGACCCTGCAGCATCAGCGAGCCGATGGCCAGACACTCGGCCGTGGCCCAATCCATACCCGTTGCTAGGCGCTCTAACCGCTTAGCAACGTGCCCTTTAACTAACGTAGGATGCAATTGAAATGTTGAATCTTTAGTTGCTACAGAAGCGGTTGCTATGCGTTTCAATTTGTCAGTGTCGAATCCGGTATCCCAAACTGTTAATCGCCGTTCAGGCGGCCTGACTGAACTCCAGTCACCTTTGCGAACGTACTGATCGATTTTGACAGATTCAGACAGGGCCAATTCATCTGAGAGATGCTGGCGCCATTTGGAGCAAGAGTCGGCCACTTGGGATTGCAGATTGGAGTCGAGGCTGCTCACGAATCTGGATTGGAAGACAATGATTGAGAGAGTGAAGATGTTTGATCTTTTAGTTAACTGTTTTCTAATCCAGTGCTAATAAACATTCAGGCCATTATTGAGGCAATTATCTTAACTTCACCCTGTATTATCCATATTTTAGCGCCAAAGCTGACATTTTACTGATATTTTGGCGCCAAAAACAGACACTATATCGCTGATATTTTGGCGCCAAAGCAGACACCATATTGCTGATATTTTGGCACCAAAAACAGACACCATATCGCTGATTCTTTGGCGCCAAGAACAGATACCTCTGCTGATATTTTGGCGCCAAAAACAAACACCATACCGCTGATTCTTTGGCGCCAGAAACAAACACAATACCGCTGATTCTTTGGCGCCAAAAACAGACACCATATCGCTGATTCTTTGGCGCCATAAACAAACACCATATCGCTGATTCTTTGGCGCCATAAACAAACACCATATCGCTGATTCTTTGGCGCCAGAAACAAACACCATATCGCTGATTCTTTGGCGCCATAAACAAACACCATATCGCTGATTCTTTGGCGCCAGAAACAAACACAATACCGCTGATTCTTTGGCGCCAAAAACAGACACCATATCGCTGATTCCTTGGCGCCATAAACAAACACCATATCGCTGATTCTTTGGCGCCATAAACAAACACCATATCGCTGATTCTTTGGCGCCAAAAACAAACACCATATCGCTGATTCTTTGGCGCCAGAAACAAACACCATATCGCTGATTCTTTGGCGCCATAAACAAACACCATATCGCTGATTCTTTGGCGCCATAAACAAACACCATATCGCTGATTCTTTGGCGCCAAAAACAAACACCATATCGCTGATTCTTTGGCGCCATAAACAAACACCATATCGCTGATTCTTTGGCGCCAGAAACAAACACCATATCGCTGATTCTTTGGCGCCATAAACAAACACCATATCGCTGATTCTTTGGCGCCAGAAACAAACACAATACCGCTGATTCTTTGGCGCCAAAAACAGACACCATATCGCTGATTCCTTGGCGCCATAAACAAACACCATATCGCTGATTCTTTGGCGCCATAAACAAACACCATATCGCTGATTTTTGGCGCCAAAAACAAACACCATATCGCTGATTCTTTGGCGCCAGAAACAAACACCATATCGCTGATTCTTTGGCGCCATAAACAAACACCATATCGCTGATTCTTTGGCGCCATAAACAAACACCATATCGCTGATTCTTTGGCGCCAAAAACAAACACCATATCGCTGATTCTTTGGCGCCATAAACAAACACCATATCGCTGATTCTTTGGCGCCATAAACAAACACCATATCGCTGATATTTTGGCGCCAAAAACAGATACCTCTGCTGATATTTTGGCGCCAAAACAGACATTTCAATATTAAATTTTGCAGCCAAAATCATAAAACTTTTTGTTGATATTTTGGCACTAAAAGTGACACTTTGATTGATAGTTTAGCGTCAAAAAAGACAACCCATCACTGTTATTTTGGGACCTTTAAACGCCAAAAATGAACCCGATTTGAATTATATGATTCCGTTGATATGATAATTCAAATTAATAATATCTAGCGCATTTAAGTGAAGACACTACTAATAGCTTTTTACTACCAATAGAGCTATTTTCTATATTAAACTAATAGAGAGAAGCCTTACTTATCAGCGGTAGATTGCCTCGCCCTAATCGCTTTGTACATCAGCGGCTGAGTGAAGCTGGGCTCGTCCAATTCGTTGTGACCCCAGCGCCTGTAGCAGACCAGATTTATAAACACGTCCCGGCGGAATACCTGCCGATAGTCCAGGGCCAAAGTTGCCGCTCTGTACACGTCAACGGGATTGTCGGCGTTAACGTGAATGACGGGCACAGCCAGGCTTTTGCCAACATCGGTGCAGTGACGGAAACTGGAGCCGCGGTCCGACGGGGTTGTGTAACCAACCTGCGGTTTGGAAGGGAGCAGACAGGTCCATTGACAAAAAACACAACCAGGAGACAATAGAAAAACACAACCAGGAGACAATAGAAAGCAGAAGCCAACAAAAAAAACAAACAGAAGAAAAACACAACAGAAAAACACAATTAGAAGCAGAAGACAACAGAAAAACACAACCAGAAGCAGAAGCCAACAGAAAAACACAACCAGAAGAAGAAGCCAACAGAAAAACACGACCAGAAGAAGAAGCCAACAGAAAAACACAACCAGAAGAAAAAGACAACAGAAAAACACAACCAGAAGAAAAAGACAACAGAAAAACACAACCAGAAGCAGAAAACAGAAAAACACAACCAGAAGCAGAAGCCAACAGAAAAACACAACCAGAAGAAGAAGCCAACAGAAAAACACGACCAGAAGAAGAAGCCAACAGAAAAACACAACCAGAAGCAGAAGCCAACAGAAAAACACAACCAGAAGAAAAAGACAACAGAAAAACACAACCAGAAGCAGAAAAAGGAAAAACACAACCAGAAGCAGAAGCCAACAGAAAAACACAACCAGAAGAAGAAGCCAACAGAAAAACATGACCAGAAGAAGAAGCCAACAGAAAAACACAACCAGAAGAAAAACAGACACAACCAGAAGAAACACAACCAGAAGAAAAAGAAAAGAAAAACACAACCAGAAGAAACAACAGAAAAACACAACCAGAAGCAGTAAACAGAAAAACACAACCAGAAGCAGAAGCCAACAGAAAAACACAACCAGAAGAAAAAGACAACAGAAAAACACAACCACAACCAGAAGCAGAAAAAGGAAAAACACACACCAGCAGCAGAAGCCAACAGAAAAACACAACCAGAAGAAAAAGAAGAAAAACAACAGAAAAACACAACCAGAAGAAAAAGACAACAGAAAAACACAACCAGAAGAAAAAGACAACAGAAAAACACAACCAGAAGCAGAAAACAGAAAAACACAACCAGAAGCAGAAGCCAACAGAAAAACACAACCAGAAGAAAAAGACAACAGAAAAACACAACCAGAAGCAGAAAAAGGAAAAACACAACCAACAGCAGAAGCCAACAGAAAAACACAACCAGAAGAAGAAGCCAACAGAAAAACACGACCAGAAGAAGAAGCCAACAGAAAAACACAACCAGAAGAAAAAGACAACAGAAAAACACAACCAGAAGAAAAAGACAACAGAAAAACACAACCAGAAGCAGAAAACAGAAAAACACAACCAGAAGCAGAAGCCAACAGAAAAACACAACCAGAAGAAGCCAACAGAAAAACACGACCAGAAGAAGAAGCCAACAGAAAAACACAACCAGAAGAAAAAGACAACAGAAAAACACAATTAGAAGCAGAAGACAACAGAAAAACACAACCAGAACCAGAAGACAACAGAAAAACACAACCAGAAGAAAAATACAACAGAAAAGCACAATCAGAAGCAAAAGACAACAGAAAAACACAACCAGAAGCAGAAGACAATGGAAAAAACAACCCGGAAACAGAAGACAACAGAGAAACAACCAGAAGCAGGAAACAGAAAAACACAACCGGAAGCAGAAGAGAACAGAAAAACACAAGGTAACTAGAAGCAGAAGACAATAGAAAAACACAACTAAAGGCAGAAGACAGCAGAAAACATAGCCAGAAGCAGAAGACAGTGTAAGACAGCAGAGCACACCTACCAAAAAAGCAATCAGCTCACCTGATTATTAACCACAATATGAATAGTGCCACCAATGCTGTAGTGAGGAACCTCGGCCATAGCCAGGGTCTCGTACACAATGCCTTGGCCAACAATAGACGCGTCACCGTGAATTAACACGCAACAGGTGGAATCGCCATTCTACTACTACTACTACTACTACCCTCAGTAGTATCCTCACGATAATCTCCTTCGCCAAGTCGTTGCATTTTTGATCGAGTCTTACCAGCAGCCACTGGTACGCAAGCTTCTAAATGAGACGGATTAGGAATTAACGATACCGTAATGCTCTTCTCTCCGTAGCGCTTGGCAACAGATTGGAAATAATGCGAGAACGTGTCGCCAGTGAAGCCTTCGGTTTCAGTGCAACCGTCTGGAAATTCGCTCAACCCGCGCATCTTTCTAAAGTACAGATGAGCCGGCAAGTCCAATAGTACGGTTAATAGATTATTCCGACCCCGATGAGCAATGCCAACAATCATGTTGCTAAGGCCAGCGGTGGAGCAACCGCGCTCAATCAGCCTGTCCATAGCAACTAATAAGCTTTCGCAGCCTTCGCCGCCGTAGCGTTTTACCGAACCGAATTTTGCGCCAAGAAATTCATCAACTATTTGAGACTGAGACATCACTTCGGCCATGCGGACAATTTCCGTTCTGCAATTTGTTATCAGTTTTATTGTCCCCTGTTTTAGCAGAAGCAATTACATTCAAACTGTTTGAGACTGTCTGTTCATCCCCGACTAGCCTCATGTGCTCAACCTAGCTTAAACGCTATTTGACCTTCTTAGCCTACTCAAGTAGCGACTGAACCTACTTAATCACTATCTAAACCTACGTGTACTCAACCGCTACTCAACCGCTACTCAACCTACTCAATCGCTACATCAAACTACTCAATAGCTACATCAAACTACTCAATAGCTACATCAAACTACTCAATAGCTACATCAAACTACTCAATAGCTAAATCAAACTACTCAATAGCTACATCAAACTACTCAATAGCTACATCAAACTACTCAATAGCTACATCAAACTACTCAATAGCTACATCAAACTACTCAATAGCTACATCAAACTACTCAATAGCTACTCAACCTACTCAAATCGCTACTAAACCTACTCAAATCGCTACTCAACCTACTCAATAGCTACATCAAACTACTCAATAGCTACATCAAACTACTCAATAGCTACATCAAACTACTCAATAGCTACATCAAACTACTCAATAGCTACATCAACATGCTCAATAGCTACATCAAACTATTCAATAGCTACATTAAACTACTCAATAGCTACTCAACCTACTCAAATCGCTACTAAACCTACTTAAATCGCTACTCAACCTACTCAATAGCTACTCAACCTACTTAAATCGCTACTCAACATACCTAAACCGCTACTGAACCGACTCAAATCTTTATTAACAACTCACTCATTAGGATTAAACTCCTCTCGACAAGCTTCAAACCGTTTAGCAAACCAGATTCTCTCCCTCCAATCGGCCAGGTGATCAAATTCGGCAGACAACTGACCGCAATATATTGTTTCTAATTGTTTAGCCAAATCGCCAAGTCGAGTTGCACAAGAACTAAAATCTGATGGTATCGAATCGACAGAGACGGCTTCGTCAGGATCAATTCTATTTAACAGATTCGACAGTTCCTCGTCAACTTCTTTGCTAGCTAAGCCAAGAGGATCAAGAGCCGCCTGACGATGCCCGTGACGCCGATAAAGATCAATTAATCGCCTAGCAACGGGATGGCAACCGAGCGACAAAGACTCATTAGCCGCCTGATGGGGAATGGTATCAGCAGGCGGTTCCTCTCTGTGGCCATAGACAAATCCTGCGGTGCGGTAGTGCCGGATGTGGCCATAGACAAATCCTGCCGTGCGAGAGTGCCGGATGTGGCCATAGACAAATCCTGCCGTGCGAGAGTGCCGGATGTGGCCATAGACAAATCCTGCCGTGTGGTAGTACCGCATTTGTATACAACAAGCCAGTCGAGTCAAACGACTGCACATTGCTAGCAGAGGCATTGCGTTAAACCCGTGCGTGTTTTTTAAAGATGTTTCTCTGTAATATTTTCGCAAAACTACTGTTAGTAGGATAGAAAACAAGTATTAAGATGACTGCACATCGGAGATTTCTGGCGTTGAACAGACGAACGAAGTGGGTGAAGCTGAAATTAAAATAACATATTATTTAGTAAAGCTTTGAATGCACAGTTTAAATGTTTTCTATGAAATTACCCTCTATTAACGGAAATATCAACGTGACGGGGAAACAAAACCTAAATTGGAGATATGAGAAAGTATAGACCAGAAAAGAAAGACCCGGTAGGAAAAAGGGAAACAAAGACCTAATGGAAGGGCCGTAGCGTAGCCTAGTAGTCAAGCGTGGCGCTCTGATGTGCCAGCGGCCCAGGCTCGATTCCAAGTGCAGTCACATTAATTTGGGGCTGAATTGGAATCTCGGCTTGGCTCTGCTCGTGCAATTAACACCTTTGAAGGGCCAACCCCCCAAGGCACAGTGAAGTGTACATGCCTAACGATAAACAAAGTTAGGGCCACTGTACACTCCTGTGTGAGTGTGTGCCTGTGCGTATGACTGCGTACGTATCCGCGCGCTTGTGTGCCTGCTCAGGGGAGTCGGCGGAATTGGCAGCAATGCCTCTCGCCGGTTGTGTGACAATGTCGCTTAAAGTGCGCCAGGGTGCACCCAGCCCCCTGCCTCTGATCTATAAAAGACGTAATCGAAAATTGAGGGAACAAAGACCAACTAGAAGATAAAAGGCAACTAAGCTTTCCTACACTATCAAAAGTTTCAATTTTAACTAATTAAAAAAGCCAAAAGACTGAATACAATACAATATAGTTATTAGTAAACCATTTTAATGACTTTGAAAAGTTAGATAAATGACAAAGACAAAACAAATAGTTTAGATGCTATACACAGAAAAAGTTAACAGACGAAAAAGTTCACAGGACCAGCAATAAATCAGTTGAGTAAATTGAATTACAAATTAAATTATACAGTCTTTGAAGTATAGAAAATATACAATTGGACACAAAAAAGACACAACATAGAAGATAGGATCTTATGATTAATTTAAGTACACTACACAATTAAAACTAGCTAAATAATTAATTACGCATATATATACATATATAATAGCGAGTACTTACTGAATTCTATGCCAAAGAGTACAATGATAACAAAGAACGAATGACGATTAGCAACTGACAAACGATATATAAGCAATGTTATGTGACACTACTATTATAATTCTTAAAATTTAGCAAGGAAATTTGTGCAATAGAAAACAGATTAAAAATATAATCACTGCTACAATAAATGATAGTATTTTAATGATTACTGTGATTGCTTATAATGAAATAAAAAGAAGATAATAAACGTTCTTTTCAACAAATTAGGCGTAGGCAACTTAAAGCAGAATTAAAGCTGTTGTTTATGTTTAAGAACATAAAAAACTTGCAGAGCTGCATGTACTTACCCATACTGGCTATGCTAGGATATATAAAAAGTTTATTATATTCTAAACTATTTATTGTCATATATTATAGAATAGGCCGTGTACGGCTGTTCAGTCCAAGGACTGGGGGTGCCACACACTCCTCCATTACCACGGCTAAAGCTGGCACCCATTTTACAGCTGGGTGAACTGAAGCAATGCAGAGTTAAATGTGTCTCGCTGAAGGACACAAATTGTTCCGAGTGGGTCGAGAATCGAACCCCACACCTCTCAGTCGTTAGTCCGACGCTCTAACCACTAGGCTACATC
Source organism: Macrostomum lignano (assembly GCA_002269645.1). Classification (NCBI taxonomy): domain Eukaryota; kingdom Metazoa; phylum Platyhelminthes; family Macrostomidae; genus Macrostomum; species Macrostomum lignano. The sequence continues at coordinate 811,455 of NIVC01000056.1, forward strand.
CCCCCTAGTATAGCATGCAAATTATAGACCCAAGCTTAAAGTTTAATAAGATAACGATGCAATAAAGACGGAACCAAATAAACAGCTGTTTTTGCCCATTGCCTTAATTCTCAACTTAACGATCTGTTTTGCACATAGGAATCACTTGTTTTTTTACAAACAAAGCTTTACAAAAATCATTGTGCTATTTTGTCTCGGGAAGCGTATTTTTAGACCCTCAAATGTTTCGCCTCCTACTTAAGTAGTCCATATAGTTCATATAGTTCAACCAGAAAAGAAGTTCATACTATGCAAACAGTACAATATCTATAAACAACAAGCGATATAGGCTGCCAAGAAAGATATAAGACAATAATAGGTACACGAGAAATAGAGTAACGCATATGTCAGACACTCATCGAGCAGACACCCTGGCAACTACCACTCGCTTCCGCGTTCCGGAACTAGCAGCGCTAGGCACAGTGACGGCAGCAGACTTCCTAGCGTACACAGGATCAGTCGCTGCAGGTTCAACAGTTGAATTTGAAGACGACGCAGCGGAGGAATCCAATCGAGCTTTTTTAGTAGCAGATCCGCCATTTTCTTTAGTTCGAATAGCTATCGCCGGTTGTTGCTGTTGCGAGGCGCTGCTGTTCAAAGCTACGAATGCTCGAAAAACGTTTGGCGATATTTCGTCGTGCAATTTTCGATACAGCGGACCGGCCCCTCTGGTGTTTAACAATACAGGAGTGACTGTCGTTGTTGCAGTTGCTGCTGCCGCTGCTACTGCGATCGGTTGTTGAACGATAATCTTCTCTTTGGGTACCGTACTTTCTAGTGACTGTTCTTTTGGTTGTTCCTGATTTAGCACCTGTTGTGCAATAGGCTGCTGCTTTCGTCTATACGGATGGTAAAGCTTCGGATCAGCTGATAAAGGTTTATCTGTTGGCAGAAATCTTGCTCTTTGTTGACTGCCTATTTCCCCTCTTTTAGTAGACAGTAGATCGGCTTTTGACACTCGAACAACTTGAATGGGATTCGATTGATTATCTAATGAAGGCAGCTGCTGACGCGAACAAGAAGGATTTGAGTCCGATAGATCGGTGAAATTTTGCATCGACAAAGACGATTGTTGAGTTTCCGATAGAGGAGGAACGACGTTAAAATTAATGTTGATTGCAGCGTCTGGGTCTACGAGCATATCGGATGCGGCCGATCCTGCGGTTGATGAAGCCTGAAGAGGCTGAGGCATCGGTGGAGACTGCTGTTGCTGAGCAGATGCAACAATTCTCATAGGTTTGTCGCATTTTCGTTTACGACGATTGTTGGATTCGATTGATCCACTAGGAGCAACAGATTCGTCTTGCGTCTCTGCGGCAGAGTCTTTCAATTTGGGCTGTGACCCACTGCTCTGCTGCGTCTCCTGCCCCTGTTGAGCCAAGAAGCCTGCCCAATCGATCTCGCGGGGCGCTACAGCTGCAGACGTTGTTTTACGTCGCGAATGCTTTGGCGGCAATTGTGGCTTAACAGAAATCGGATTCGAATCAACGACCACGGTTCGTACAGCAATCGAAGACTGCGGAGAAGGCAAAAGAGGAGTAGATATAGGTTCAGGCGTTGTTTCGCCTCCATTAACTTGCAAAGTCATGGAACTTGAAGATGGTCCAGATTGAACTGTAGATTGAACCGGAAGTTGCAGAGCTAATTTACTAAGATGAACTAAAGGATGCTGCTGCTGTTGTTGTGATTGCTGAGCTGGCTTTGGATGATGCGCCGCTACAGGGTCTACAGGAGTCGACACCGTGCGAATGCCTACCTGACCAACAGCTGGTCCACCATCTTGCAGCTTCCTATAGTAGCGCGAATTTGGCGCGTCCCAACTGATTGGCGCCGGTGCTGGACTTTTGGGGTGCAACTTTTGGGCAGCAGATATTTGTTGTTGTTGCAATTTCTGCTTCTGCTGTTTCTTCTGCCGCTCCATAGCAGCTTCGGCGGTTAAGTCTACAATCGGAGTTTCGTGTACAACATTCACCACGTTTACAGCTGGGCGACCCCGACCCCTGTGAGTAGTCGGATGAGACTTGCTAGTAGTGGAAGGCTCAACTGCAGGTGCGGCAGATGGAAGTGGCAACTCTGGCAGCGTGAAAGACTCGGCTTCAAGCTCGGCAGCTACCGGTGGAGTTGGTGGCAACTCGTTATGGTAACTATCGCCAGCAGTACCGGCTAAGGTAGTGTCTTCGCTGCAAGCCTCGGCCGAGACTTCGATGCAAGCGTCCTCTTCAATGTGCTGCGATTCAGAATCGGACGATGAGGAGACGGCTTCGTTGCAGAAGCTCGAATCTGACTTGCGATTATTCTTATCTTGCTTGCTGCTGCTGCTAGTAGAGGTCTTATTAGTGATGTTGTCTTTCTTTTTTCTTTCACTAATAGTGACACTATGGACAACAGGAGACGCAGAAGCTCTTGTGCGACTGGATGAACTGCTTCTGTTATTAGGACTTGTTGAAGACTTATCAGACGACTGGTTTTGAGTCAGATTCTTTAGATCCCCCGCAGGATGTCGACGCTTTCCAAGACGTTTAAGGTCAGTAGCAGCAGGTGCAGATGGTGTCGCTGGGTTACAGCTTGCAGCTACAGATGTTGCAGTCGATGACCTTTGCTGCCTTGAGTTGCTTACTGACTTTTGCTGCTTCTGCTGATATGCCTGTTTTGTCTTCGGTTCCTGTTTATTCTGTTGTTCAAGCTTCCCTGGTTGCTTTTGCTTCTTCGGGTGTTCCTGTTTCTTCTTCAGCTCCTTTTCCTGTTTATCTTGATTCTTCAATTGTTGCGGCTTCTTTGGCTGCTCTGACTTCTGCTGTTCTTGCTTTTTCTGTTGTTGTAGCTTCTTCTGTTGTTGTAGCTTCTTCTGTTGTTGTAGCTTCTTCTGTTGTTGTAGCTTCTTCTGTTGTGCTAATTTCTGCTGCTCTTGTTCTTTTTGCTGCTCCAACTTCTGCTGCTCCTGCCTCTGCTGTTCTTCGTGCCAATGATTTCTCTGCTTTTTGTGCTTCTGCTCCTGCTTTTGCTGCCTGACTTTCTTTTTCGACACACTTAGTGGGCTAACCAAAACAACAGGACGGGAAATTCTACCGCCACTGCGAAGCTGCTTGTCACGATTCTGCTGAATTGCTTTGCTTTTTTGTCGCATGATTCTGCTTTTAAGAACTGTTGCCTTTTTAGCTGGATGACTGTCTTTTTGGCATGCAAAGAGTTTAAACAATAAACTTTATATTTAATTATGACAGTATCAATTAAAACAAACTTCAAATAAAACCTACACTATAAAATCTATGATAATAGTTTAATTTTTTAATACTTAGAGACAACTGATTTGTTAGATAAAAAATTGCTACTATTTTAAAAAGCTAATAAATAATGGCATTATTGTGATATATTGGCTTTCTTTTATATTGTTTTGTTTAATTTTATTAAAATCTAAAGTATGATACAAAAGAAAAAGAAAAAATAATAATTTTTTTTAATTAGATAGCTAAAATACAAGGGGTCTTGCAAAAGTTTTAGACTAATGTTTACATATACATCATTTTTGCTCAGTTTGGATAAAACTAAATTAATATTTGTTTTAAGCATAGGCAAATTTTAAGCTAAAATTTGTAAAGATTAGATAGTCATAAAATGGCACAATAAACAGCAAATTTCTAAATCTAAATTAAAATTTTACCTCTAAGTTTCTCATTCATTCAAGGGGCCATAGCCCAGTGGTAGCGCAGCTACTCTGGTGTGCCAGCAACCCATGCTCGATTCCAAGTGCAGTCACATTAATTTGGGGCTGAATTGGAATCTTGGCTTGGCTCTGCTCGTGCAATTAATGGCCTTGAGAGCCAACCCCCCAAGGCGCAGTGAAGTGTACATGCCTAATGATAAAATAAAGTATGCCTACTTATATGCCTACTTGTAAACTTGTATGCCTACTTAGGGGAGTTGGCGGAATGGGCAGTAATGCCTCTCGCCGGTTGTGTGCCTGTCGCTTAAAGTGCGCCAGGGTGCACACAACCTCCCTGCCTCTAATGCCTCTAATAATAAGTTTCTCATTAAACAAAACAAATACAACTTCTATTTTAACCAAATAAAGCAAAATGTGTAGACATGGTAAGCATTAATCAACTATATAGGTATATTTAGTGTTTATATTGTTGCAAAAATATAAACCTATGTTAAATTATCATAGAAATGGACATGGCTATAGGAAGTTATAAACGTTTTTAGAACATATAGATATAAATTTGGTTATAATATTATAAGAATGCAGATTTCCTACATAGTTGAGTTTTTATACTTATTAATATTCATCACTATTGATAACTAAGACTTTATTAAAGATTTTAAGATATCATTCAACCTCTGATTTATAGGCAAAAGAAGAATTAAACAATTGAAATGAGTAAATGCTGCCCATTTAAAAGCTTTTAAAAGGGGAACTCTTAAGTTCCTAAGACTTAAACAAGACTTAACAATATTTATATTCTTTGTTACACTTGTTTATAGTTAGATACTATATTCATTTTAGTTTCTATATATTTTTAAAAGAGCTTTCTTGATCAAAAGTTAGCTATACCACATATGCCAAACTTATGATAATAATTATAATAATTGAGTAGATCTGCCCTAATAAGCAAATATGCAACCTACAACTTAGCTGCAACTGTTGTGGTATATCTAAAAGCTACATATAGCTCTTAACTCCAAGGATAAAGGGTTACTATCAATAAGCTAGACTAGATAAGCTAGTCAATCTAGTTAGTTGATAAGAGGCAGTGTTGGACATTGGTCCATTAATAACTGTTAAACCATTAATAAGCATTAATAAGCATTAAGATTTTTCATTAACATTAATAGACTGCCATTAAGACTTTTTTCACTAACAGATTAATAAATTTGCATTGATAATTTTGTGAGTTAATGACAAATTCATTGTTAACATTGATAACAGTATCAATGACAGACACAAAGAAAGAACAAAAATACAAGTCTGATGAAAAGTTATAGCATTATCCAAATACCTTATTACTTGATAATTATCAAGGTATTTGAATTTACCTAATGCCTAGTTAATCTTTTTTGTTTATGACAAAGATAATGCAGATGTAATAGCTTTTTACTAATAAACTTTAATAATGAAATAAAATTGTGAACTTTCTTGCTTGCATATAAGCATTGATTGCTTTGATTCACTTTTTTGCTAATCTTTTGTAACTTTTTGCTGCATCTACTAGTGCTACTGAAGTAGCCTTCCTATTTGTATTTTATTATTAACTAATTAGCTTTGAATTTTCAAAAAAAAAGTTACTTCTTTTACTGTATGCTTACTTTAATAGTATTATACATACAAGTTTTTACTATTATTATTATTTGTTATTTTTTAGTTTGTAAATCACTTGGATGACCTATGTTTTGCTAAAAAGATAGAAAAGCAAAAACAGTGTATCATTAAGTCTGTTTTGGAAAAAGTGCAAGATTTCTATATTTTCTATGTAGGCCCTAACTTTAATGGATTAACACTTATTAACAATTATCAGTTAATTTTCAGTTAACTTAATGGAATTAAGAGTTAAATAATTAAGATTTTTTGTTTTAACACTAAAGCTTTTGCCATTAATAGAAGTTAAAAATTTCATTAACAGTGCCCAACACTGGTAAGAGGCCTAACCAAGTTAGGCCCTAAGTCACAAAAATGCTTATAAAAAATAGACATGGTATAAATAAGATGATCAGGCCTTTAGCTTTAATATTATTATTAGTCATGATTATTCATATAATTAATTTATCTAAAATTTAAATTATGATCATTACTTTTTGCTCAGCCTTTTTCTTTTATAGGTAAATTATATTTTTGGTCAAAAAGTAAACTGTACAACTACTATAAGTCAGGGGATATGCATATATGATCTTGACTAAGCCTATAAACAATTGAATGGTTTATAAATAAGTAGTAAGTTCTTGTGCCTCAACATAATATAGGTCCTTATACCTACTATTTTATATATTCAAAAGCAATAGTTAAGAATATATAACAAACCTTCGGCTTTAGAATTAGATAATCATATATTGTAGGCCTATAGAAAATGAGGTTTCTGTTTTTTTACTCTACCTAAGGCCTTAATAATAGTTTAGACCCAAATATTATTGGGGTTTATATTATATTATTAATAAAAAAATTTTGGATTCTTCAAATGCTAAGTCTAAGAATCAATTTATTTAACTATAATATAGTCTATTTAGACTCTAGTGACTTAAGATTTTATAAATACGCCATGTTACTTTTTAGTATTTTTCAATTTCATTTGATAAATCTCAGACTTCAAGTTTGTCAATAAATTAGTTGCAGTTTTGATAGGATTATAATTATTTTTCAATAATGGTTTTTGGTGATGCTGATTTTAAATTTACTATTAGGGCTTAACCTATACCTAACCTCAGTAGGCCCTAGTCCTAGTGTTAGTTAAGAGAAAGGTTCATAATTTTAGTTGAATTACCAACCACGCTGCTTAAACTAGTGATCAAATTATTATGAATTAGCTATACACAAAGTCCAAAGATGACAAGTATGTCAGTATGATTACATGGCAAAAAATTTCTATTTTAAACACTAACAGACCTAGTCTACTACAACAACAAGAGCAAAAAAAATGCACTGGCTACCTAGATAGAAAGCATAATGAAAGGCATTACTTTTAGTTATAGCTAGGCCTACTTAAATAATATTTAGCATATCATGCCTACGCGTTGAGTCGCGCAATATCAGTAATTTAGTAATTCAAGTAGTGAGTGAGTCTAACTTTACTTCGCATTAAAGTAGTAATTTTAGAAAAGGTTGTCCTTCATTTGTCAAAATGTAAACACCGTTCAAAATGAAGCTAATGTAAATTATTTTCATTAAAAAAGGAAAAAATATACTTGAGTACAACATACTTTTCTGTAGCCTGTTTCTTGTAACCAAAAAAGCTAAATTTGTTATAACCTGATTAACGAAGAAATTATGTGAGCTCTTTAAAACTAAAAAGGTTATTTCTACTGTCTACTATAGTTTCTACATTCTTTAAATTGGTAAAACTAAAAAGGTTATTTCTAGTTTCACATCTAAAAACCAGCTCAGCCTTCGGAATTTTTTTCGGAAACTTATAATATATCATTTTTCGCAGAAATTAATGAAACCTTAAATGCCTTTTGAACAATTGAATTTTAATTTGGCGCACTTATTACAACTGCGGTTGGATCTGAATTTTATTTCAAGGAAACGTGCAGCTACGACCAAGTCTCCATGGCCTAGTCTCACGCAAAATTTTAACGCGTTATTGGCATCCGTACGTCGTATATAGACTCGTAAGATAAGAGCCTTCATTGCGATCTCTTCAAACAAAATAAACGCTCCCTCCTCTGTGTGGAGTCGTGTCAGTAATATGTGGATGAACTCCATATATGCAACGTATGTAGTACTGTTTAAAATGAGTTAGCTACAGCTACATGTAGTCTAGCTCTGCCAGAATTTTGCCCGTCTCTGAATATAACATTTTGATATAACTTTGCTAGTAGTGCGATCGTCGTATCAAACTCAAGGACTACTAGACTTGATATAATGAAGTGTTCCTAGTGGTCCTTGATCAAACTTTGGGGGCGCTGCGCTTCGACTACGTAAATTAGCAAGGTCTATAATTAAATTTGTCATAACTTGATTAATGCAAGAAAATTCCGGGTGACAATGTGGAAATTTTCGGGCTCTATGTTAGGGACAGGCAGCTGAGTGTTGGAGCTGAGAGCAGCATGTCGTCCGAATTTGCGTCCGAAATAGGTGTGACGTCCGAATTTGCAACTCGATATCTGGAAGAACTAAGTGGCTAGGTTGCTCGAAGACTGGAGGCTTTCCGGCGGACTTAAGTGAAGATGCGCTCGAGGATCTGATCGAGAGCTTGAACAAGAAGCAATTCCAGTCTTTTGCAAATCAGATGGAAGACACACTGTACGTGACCCGCGGTTACAAGCGTTTTTAATCGAAGCAAACTGCCGTCCAATCTGATTCGAGTGCTACCAACTATCTGAGAATGACTATTTGCGTCTTTTCTACTCAATAATCATCTCTTCTGAACGCAACCTGGAAGAAAAGCGATCTAAATAAGGCTACGCCATCAATCGTCGTGAACTTCAATAGGATGTTCCAGAATTGCACTTTCAGTTTAGGTGGTTTAGTAATGGTAAGCAGTAATTTTTGGAAAGTGAACGTCTGTTTTAACTGAGAACGAACCGAGCTTCCAAACTGATCATATGTTTCATTGTTATCATTTACGTACTCACCGTCGAAAGAGAAACTCAGTTTGAATGAAAACCAAGGTAAAATGGTATAGGCTCGAAGGACGAAGGAAAGCGCGGCTCTCAATACAGAATTAACAGCCTTTCGAATTAAAGTCAACGAAGACCATTGTTAGCGGGGTCCAGGTACGGGTCGGTCGGATATCCAGTACCGACTGCAGACGATCAAGCAGCAGCCGGTTGAAGAGCTTCGCAGTGCAGGACATCAGCGAGACCCCGCGGTAGTCTTCTTTCCGCATTGTCCCTGCCTTCTTCGGGATCGGCACGATTTGGGCGACGGTCCCAGCCGATGGGCGCTTTGACTTACTTGACTTAGCTGCAGGGCGGTCAGAAGACGCAGCGGGGAGGCGAGCGTCGCCCATTCAGCTAATCCCTGAAAGACCCGCAAAGGCTAGGGCGCGGGGCCAGTCAGGGAGGTCTGCCGGTCCTGTCTGCAGCGTTGTCTTCGGTGGGGAAGATGGAGGCTCGTTTGGTAGCCCGGAGGAACCGGATGAGCCGTGGGATGTTCTCGGGCCGGCAAACGTCGTCCAGGGACGGGTTGGGCCCGAGGTGGTTGAACCGGTCTCGGTTGAAGGCCGGGCAGTAGCAGACGAAGTGCTTGGCATCTTCGTTCTCGAGGCTGCAGAAGGGGCAGAGTTCACTCCGGCAAACACTTCGGAGGAAACAGTGCCTGGCAAAGCAACCGTGACCTGTGAAGGTCATAGTGAGAGCGCGGATATCTTTTCGATTTTGATTCAAAAGGATTCTCCGCAGCTTGAGGGATGGATTGGGCACTGTAGCACGGGACTGGCGGCAGTTGGAAATGCCACCCCATCTGCTTAAGTGCAGGATGTCCGCCCAGTCATTAATCTCACGATTAATGACCGTGGCGGGGATGGGGGCCAGGGGCACGGGGCCAAGGAGCGAGCCAGAACTACCCGCCTTGGCGAGAGAGTCGGCGGGCTCGTTACCTTTGAACCCAGCGTGTCCTGGGATCCACGTGAGCCGGACGGTGTTCCTCCGAGCCAGCTTGTTGAGCTGCCCGATACAGTTGCGGACTGTTTGGGAGTTCGTAGTGGTGTGACACAGGGCCTGCAAAGCGGCTTGGCTGTCAGAGTGGAAGAAGAATCTTCTGTCCTTGAAGTCCCTGCAGTGGAGCTCAGCTGCACAGGAGCTGATGGCAAGGATTTCGTTCTGGAAGACGCTAGAGAGTCTGCCAGTGTGTTGGGCGTGAGTAGCGATCACGCCGCCGTTGATAAGGATACAGACTCCAAAGCCGGATAAACCGTCTTTGGAGGATCCGTCAGTGAAGCAGTGAACCTCCTGAGGGGCCCAGCTGTCGTTGGCGTTCTCCCTGGAGGGGATAGTGACCTTGAAGCGTTGGTAGAGACTGAGGGAGCGCGGCTCAGCGTCCGAAAGGACAGCCGTACTCCCGCTCTCCTCCAGAACTTTAAGGCACAGGCCAGAGTGCGGCAATAGCTTGCGCTTCGCCATCGCTCTTTGTGGCTTGAAGCTAACGCCAGCCTCGATTAGCCGGCGGGTGGTTTTAGCAGCCTCGCGACGGACAAAGATGTCCAGAGGCGGGAAACAGAGAAAAGCGTTGAGGCCGTCAAAGGGAGCAGAGAGCGGGGCATTCAGAATCATGCGGCACGCGCGTCCCTGCACCTTTTTAAGGGCTTCGTAGCAGGTTTTAATCTGCAAGGCGCTGGTACAGATCATGCAGACCGGCGTAGGTATCGGCCGGTCGGACCATTGCGATGTAGATCCACCTGAGCCGTTTCGGGGTGAGGCCCCAGGTGGTGCCAACGGCTCTGTGCAGCTGCGCAAGAATCGCGAGGGCTTTTTTGGTTTTGGCCTGAACGTGGGTGGACCACCTCAGCCGGTGGTCCAGCGTAACGCCGAGACACTTGGTTTGCTTGCAGGATGGGATTTCCACCCCGTAAAGCTTTAGTGGGCGAATACGCCAGTTGACCCTGCTGGTGAACATGATCGCGACAGTTTTGGTCTCGGAGAGTCTGAGGCCGCACCTGTCCGCCCATCGTTCAGCAGAGCGAATAAAGTTTTGCAGAAGATCCCTAAGGGTTTCAGGTGACGGTCCGGATGCTACGGCTGTAACATCATCGGCGTAACCGACCTTAAGGATGGGGTCAAGATGGCTGTCCTGAAGAAGCTCATCGATGACCATGTTCCAGAGAACTGGAGAAAGGACACCGCCCTGGGGGCTGCCTTTGCAGACGGTTACCGTCCGTTGGTGGCCCAGCAGGTGTGCGGTGGCAGTGCGGTGGCTGATCATATACATGATCCACCGGGTGAGGTGCGAGTGGGTTCATCTAGCACGTAGAGCTCTGTCAAAAGCCTCAAAGAGGACATTATCAAAGGCTCCAACAATGTCGAGGAAGACAGCGAGAGCGTAGCCATTACCAAGAACGGCTTTCTCCAGCATGTCGACCAAGACATGAAGCGCGCTCTCCGTGGACCGGCCTGCCCGAAAGGCGTGCTGTTTCTCACTGAGCGGCTTGTTCTTCAGTTCCACAAAGAGGAGGCGCCAGAGCACCAGTCTCTAACAGCTTCACCAGTGAGGAGGTGAGGCTGATTGGTCTGAAGGATTTAATGGACCGATAGTCCGGTCGGCCGGGCTTGGGGATAAAAACCACCTTGGCCTCGGTCCAGGATTTCGGAACAAAGCCGAGTACAATGCAAGCTTTCAAGAGCTGGCAAAGGTACCGCAGAAAACCGGTGAATTTCACCGCCTCTCGCAGGAAAGCTGGCACAACGCCGTCCGGTCCTGGGGATTTGAATGGTATGAAGGAGGAGACTGCTTTAGTAACGCGGTCCTCCGTAATGATTGAGTCAGCCAGTCAGCCAGTACGTGTCCACCCACTGAATGATCAGGGGGGTTAGGCCTGGCTGGCTCGCACGGGAAAAACGCTGTTAGCATCGCCTCCAGCGTTTCTCCTGGGTTCTCAGTGAGCGAGCCGTCGGCTCTCTTTACTGAGGAGAGTTTGGACATTTTGTCCAGAGTGAGGGCTTTAACGATTCTGGAGGTGGGGCGGGAGCCCTCAAGTTCCTCACAGTATTCGCGCCACTTATTGGTTTTGGCATTCCTAACCTGCCTCTTGAACTCGTGGATAGAGTTCAGGTAGGCGGTTTGGTCGGCCGGATTTTTAGTTTTTTGGGCCCTACGGTGAAGCCTTTTGGCTCTGCGACGGAGGTCGCCAAGCTGTGGGTTCCACCATGGGGCCGACTGTTTGCCTTTATATGCCTTTAGTGGGCATGAGGCTTCGAAGGCAGCAGTGAGCGAGTCCGTAAGTACGGCCGCAAATTCATCTGCTTCCTCGCAAGTGTTGATGGAGACTGGAGTGCTAGTGCATCGATAGGTCTCCTCCAAGGCAAGCCTGAAGGCGGTCCAATCGATATTCCTAGCATTCCGTTTCCAGTAAAGCTGGCCTGCGTTTTGGGCGCTGGCCAGCGTGAAAGAGATGAACTTGTGATCGGAGAGGGACGCCTCAGGAAGCACCCGCCACTCCCTAGTGCTCTGGAAGAGCCTGGGCGTGGCGAGGGTGGCATCCAGCACCTCCGATCGGCGTCCGTTATTGAAATTAGGGGTATTACCCGAGTTACAGAACTCAATAGTTGTAGTAGTGATATAAGCCAGGAAGTCTTCACCTCTCTGGTTAATATCAGAACTGCCCCAGTGGATGTGGTGGGCGTTGATATCGCCTGCCACAAGCAGCTCATAATTCCTGGTGGAGCAGAGCTCGACCAGTGTGACAAGCTCTCCTGGGATCATCTCGCCGTTGCCCGGTAGGTAGACCGAGGCGATGAGGGTAGTCCTCCCAGGGAGTATGTCTTCAGACTGGATGACACAGATGTCCCTGGTAGACATGTGGGGACATGGTGGAGGCTGCCCCTTAGCGTCCAAGGTTCCTGGATAAGGATAATCCCTGGTGCGTATTGGTCAGTGTGTTTCAATAGGTTGACTGAAGCAGCAATGCTGTGCTGCAGGTTGACCTGCAAGCAGTGGATGCCCTGGGAGACAGTCATGTCTACTGTCCAGGGGAGGAGAAAAGCAACTCATTCTCAGCCTCATCGGTGAGAGTTGAGTCGCCAATTTCCATTGGCTCAGGCTCAGCCGCCTCCTCAGCCGCCGCGGAGGCGGACACGGCGCCCACGACAGGTGAGTCACCTAGCCGCGCTACACCGCCCTCCCCCCCCCAGCGACTGGGGTACGGCTGCTGCCTTCGCCTTGCGCCGCCATCGGGAGTCTGAGCTCGGCCGGCAGTGTCCTCCTGGTGGTAATCCCACCAGTTGGAAGGCTGAGCCATGCCGTCGTCCAGTTCCCTCGGCTGGCTTTCAGTGTTTTTGCGAGCGGCACGAGTCCGCTCGAGGTGAAGTCTCAGAGACTGAGCTTCGTCAAGTGCGCGCTGAATTAGCCCGGACCGCCGGTTACTGCGGGCGGATCTACGTCCGCGCGAGGCGGACTCGGCAGCGCGAATAGCCTTGTTAGGCTCGAGATCGGGTTGCTGCTACCACTTGGCCGGCGGAGCCTGGGCCCCAGCTCCGGGTGCGGCGCGCTTCCCGTCGTTCTTGGTCTCCACCTTGCCCTCCTCACAGCGGAGGATGGTCAGTTGGTGGAGACCAAGGTGGAGGTTTGAGCCATGCGGTAGCCGCTTGGCCCATCCCTCCGTCAGGCCGAGGATGACGGTGGCCCCGGTCGTGCCCTTGCGGACCGTGCTGTGGTACACAAGACCACTGGCGTCGAGATCCGGGTGCCGCTTGAGCAGGAGCTGCCGTAGCTGCTCCCCGGACTTAATTGCATTGTTGGCCGGGACCCAAATCCTATGGCGAATGGTCTTCGGCCGCTCGCTCTCCAGGGCGAAGGTCAGCTGGCCCAGGTCGCTGTGCCAGTCGAACTTAGGCAGCTGATCCCGCAGGAGCTGGGTTCTTTCCTCGGATTTGCACCACAGTAGGATGCACCCGTTCGGCTTGGTGGACTTGACGATGTCCACGAAGACGCCCTCCAGGGTTAGGTTGAGCAAGCCCTCGTCGATGGTACGCCACGCGACGTCGAGCTGCTCAGGCGTCAGGTCGAAATCCCCGCCGAGGATCATCACGGCGGGTTGCAGCGGCTGCTTGACCTTGGAGGCGTAGGACTCGGAGGTCTTGAGCGGGGCCGCTTTGTCCTTGGAGAGCGCTAGGCCGGCAGGGTTGCCCCCCTGAGAGTCCGAGGACACGGCGGTTCCTGACGGCCCAGCGCCCCACCGGACTCCCCAGAGGGCCTCCTCGCTGCGGTGGCTCCCGAAGGCCTCACCGCAGCTTGCCCTCCCTCCGCGGACGCAGCAGCAGCCCGCTTCTCCTGCCGCTTACGGTTGCGGCGGATTTTCGCTGCCGTCGGGACTCGGCCATGCGCGGTCGGCTAGACTGGCGGCCAGGGTGCTCGGCGGCAGCGTCAGCTGGCCCGGTTGGACCAGGTTGGGCGTTGGTGCTACCAGTGGTAGCTACCGGAGCGGCTGATCCCGGTGAGCCAGAGGCGACCGGGTCAGTTTCTTTTGAGATGATGGCGTTAGTGGCCATAGCTGAAAAGCGGGGGGAGGGCTACTCGTTATGCGAGTTGAGTACCCGACTGGCCGACACCTCAAGCCAGCCGGTTTGAAAAAAGGACCGCTAGCGACCGGACTACTCCCCTGCCTTCCAGCCCATCGGCACGGTCAAACACCTTAGGCATTAGAGGGTACGTTAAGCAGTACTACGGCCTGCAGGCAGGCAAACCAGACCCGCATACCCAAATTCGGCCGAAGCCACTGGATGGGTCCTCAGCGCCGAAGCCCAGTCTGTCCAGCAGCCCTAGAGTCTGCCTTCAATACACGAGGGGGACGAGTACCCCTGATTTGACTTGCGAGACAGCGTGGGGGGGGTCTGCGGCTGCCAGAGTCAAATAGAGGGTGCAGACCTCCCACCAGCCTTGACCTGCTGAAGATAGGGGCAGGCCCAAAGGCCTGGTCTGTCGCATACTTTACTGGCATGCTGAATACGCCTTCGCGTGCGCCGATGGGCGCAGGGGCGCAGGCGAGCACGCTGTTCATGACGCCCATAACCTGGAAGGCCACACAGCGGAGCCGAGCGCCTTGCCGCCTTGTGTTTTCCGAACGAACAGTACAACGTCCTCCGTGGTGACTGGGCTGGTGCAGAAGTCCTCCCTCCCAATGGGAGCGGCGTGTCCAGTGGGAGCGTAAAAATTGCGGCCCGCGGCGACGCGGGCCCGTTTACGATGCCGGCGAAGAACTCGCGCAATTCATTCCTGCGCTCCTCCGGGGTGTCGCCAGCCAGGTTCGGCGCCACGCGCTTTTTGCGCCCTGTCAGAGTCCGGACGGCCGTGAACACTGCACGGCTCTTCATGTTGGGGCCGGCTGCAATGATGGACCTGACGGCGTCGTCCGCGCCTGCTGCCGCTCGTCTAGAAGGCGCTCAAACGCGTCTTCAGCGTTGCCTGTGGGCCGCCGGTTTCTGCGAAGTCGCTCGATGTTGAACCACGCCTGCCTGATGCCTGTCTGCCGACGTGTACAGGAGATTCCAGTCGGCTCCGAGGTCCTCAGAGTGGAGCCCCGGCTCAGCTACGCTAGAAACCTCCTGCAGCATAATGAGGTCACAACTGTTCTGCTGGAGCCATTGGCGGTGGTCCGATTTCCAACGGCAAACAATTTACTGTGGTCCAACGGCCGTCCATAATGACTCATTATATTTGCAGAGCCATTATATTTGCAGTCATTATATTTGCACGCCCTTACTAATAGTGCTGACACCTCCTGGCATAGCTGCCAGATCAGCAGACCGCGCATGACCTCGGTTGGCTCGGACGGCCGCACCTCGGCTGCGGCAGCAAAGCTCAGCACACCAGGGACACACAGAGGTCGGCGCTGCGCGCAATGTCGCACTGAGCGCCCAGTCCCTGATATTACAACATGATCCGCCGGGTGGCTCCGAGGATCACGAGGCCAATCTCCATCTGGCCCCAGCTGTAACAGGTGGTGGCCGCCTCCGACTCTGAAAACCCTTGGCGTCGCATCATCCTCGTCCAGCTGGGCCACGACCGTTAACGTTAATGTTAAAAGTCTGGCTATGGAACCTGACATCTACTACCTTTTTACAGAATTTTATGACAATTTCTGATATCAATATTTCTTGTTTGAAGACTCAAAAAAGACTTCTTACAAAAACTTCTTCATCCAAACCAATTTTAGCGCTAAATATCTCGTTAGGACAAATGTTTATTTATGGTATTAACGTGTATAAACAGACTGTTGCAAAATACTTGTGATAAAAAGTACACGGATAATTGCTACTCAACTTCAAATATCGTGTCAGACAGTCTCTGTTAGGTGGAAACTCCCACAGTCACGAACAGTCATGAGTTCGTAGCTTTCACAATAAATGGTGGATATTTATTTCATTGAATTAGGCAAGGCTGATCAAGGCCAACCTTTAAGTAGTCACTAACAGGCAGAGGCCATGGTGACAGATCCATGCAGCCATTTTTCGAAAAATAACTGCATAAAAACCTAATCGTAGTGTATAAAAACCTATTCATGGGGCCAGGAAAGTCGAAATGCAGGAAGGAATCGGCGCTTGAGGCAGCTTATTTTACGAGCGTAGCTATAAAGATGAATAGAAGCAACGAAATGGTCCCTGTAGAAAAAATGCGTTAATTTTTGTGTCGCATTCACGCAGAAACTCTCCCAATTTCCTGCATGTTCTTTGCTTAAAAATGCTGGAAATACATGCATGCAAAAGCTCTTCAAACCTATAAGAAGTAGTCAAGTGATTTGAGTGCAGTCACCGTGAGAGCACGAGTTTCTGTATTTAAGACGAAACAATTCTCAATTTCCCACTAATGGTCTAAGGTTTTCGCTATCGAGAGAGCAAAAATGAAAACACAATTGGATTTCAGAAAATGCAGGACACCGAACATTATTTTGGCAGTGCTGCTCCTGCAAGTTGACTCATCCCAGCAGCAGGCCGTGTGCCCTGCTCCGTTCAACATCGAGGCTGGCAAGTGCGTCTTCGTGAACACTTCGATCGTATTCAACTGGTGCGAGGCCAACCGGCAGTGCGCAGCGATCGGAGGTGAGCTCATCAACTCGAACGAGACGCTGAAACTGCTCAGCAGCATGCCGAGCATGAATGTCTTTACGCATTTGTGGCTCGGAGTGACCGACCTCGCGGACGAGCGACTGACATCTCGGTCGGGCTGGCAGACGGTCAACGGCAATGAAAATCTACCGCTAGACAACGCACTGTGGTACGGATGGATGCCAAACAACAACGGGAATCAGGACTGTGTGATGCTGGCAAATGACAACAGCCACACCTTTGTTGATCAATCCTGCATTCTTAAAAAAAGGGGATTCGCTTGCGAATTCACCCCAAAAATGGGGCCTTCATGCGCTACCTGGGTACAGGTGCCGTTCAAGCGCACTGAGTACAATGACGAGTACACTGTAAATCTTATGGGTCCGGATAAGGTCCGAATTGCATAATGCGGACCTTCATGCCTGAAGGCGGACCTTCATGTCTGAAGGTCCGATTTTTTTGGTCAGAGAAAACGAATGAAATTTTTTCAAGTGCCCTCAAATGATATTTTTTTAAGCACACGCGAGATTTTATAGAGAAAATCGGACTGGAAATAAATTTAGGTTTTATACCACCGTATTTTTTGCCGCATAAAAACACAAATAAAATTATCCGTCAAATGTAATTGCACAATCGAAAGCTCTAAATGCCTTAAATTAAAGGAATTATATATTGTATTCCTTTTAACAGGTACAAGCGCATTTCTAACACAGATCAAAAATATGTTGGGAACTTTTGTTTCACTCTACTAACTTCGAACATTTAGATTGTTGCGTGCAATTCGTTCTGATCAAACCTAAAAATTAGTGCTTTTTAAACGTTTTTACGCGTTGTCCATTCCACAACGACGAATTTAGTAGGCTTATCCACTGTCCAGGATATGTTAAATGGAGATGAAAATGTAATTTCAAAACTATTTCAATGTAGTATATGTCTTCATACACACAAGGATTTATTTAAGCTTATAAGTCATATAAAACTATACCATTCTTTTGGGAATAGCAATTTTTTATGTCCAGTTAGGGGATGTTACCATATTAGTGTTACAATTGAAGGATTACAAGCACATGCCTATCGTATGCACAAAAACAGTGTTGTTGATAATTTTTCCCAAGACCAAGTTCTACAGCCAAATTGTGTTCATAATAACCCTACTCTAGACTTATTAGGAAACCCTTTAGAAAATGAATTGCAAGCTGTGCCTATAGATATAGCCATATTATCTACTATTTGTAACCAAGTTGAAAATGAAAAAAAGACCCTGAATTTGAAATGTCTAGTGATTTTTTATGTGAAAATACAAGAAAACATCTTGCTGAAAATTTTGTTTACTTTTATCTAAAGTCTAGACATTTCTTTTTAATTCCTAAAAGCAAATCTAATCAATTATGTGAACTTGTTAAGGAAATAGTATTGAAGTTTGCTGATGACTATTTTTTGTTATTTGAGCAATTTTTAAAAGAAGAATGTCCTTCAATAGTTAACAGCTATAATTCTTATAAAAATAAATTAAATTTGCAAGAAATGATTGACCTTTCATTAGAGCATCTATTAAGTAATAAAAAAATATTTGAAATTTTACAAAACAAGTTTAATTTTGTTGAGCCCATTGAAATCATAGATGAAGAATCAAAATTAAAAATTCTATATATTCCAATAAAAGAAACACTTAGTTCTATTATAAAAAATGAGACATTGCTTAAGTATATTATTACAAATTCTTATTTAAATGCAACCAACAAAGAAAATTTTTTTTCAAGTCTACTTATTTTGAAGAACATATTAGTCCATTGTTAACAAATAAGAATGGTATATTCATAAAACTTTATTCAGATGAAATTGAAATATGTAATCCTATTGGGTCTGCCAAAACAAAACATAAATTATGTGTAGTATACTTTACTATTCTTAATTTCCCTGAATATCTTAGTTCATCTTCAGACTTATATTTTCTTTTAACAGTATTTAATGATTCAAATGTTAAAAAGAAAGGTTTACAGTTTTGTTTATTTCCATTAATTAGAGAGCTGAATGAGCTTTACTTTGAAGAATTTCAAATAAGTAATTTGATAAAAATGCCTGTTATTGCTGCTTTCATGACTGGGGATAATTTATCAATACATAGAATGTTAGGTATGCAAACTTGGTTTTCAAGTGGTTATATTTGTAGATTTTGTTTTATAGGTTATAAACAGCTTTGTAGCATTAGATTAGAAGAATTAAGTACATTATTCCTATTTGAATATCGAGATAATTCATCATATATTGAAGATTTTAAATCCTTAAGTAATGGTTTAATTTCACCATCTGTGTTTAGAAGTGTAGCATATATTAACTTTCAATATTTTTTCCCCCCTGATATAATGCATGATGTGTTTGAAGGGTTTTCTCATGTTGTTATATGTATTATTCTATTAAGTATTATTCAAAATCATAATATTAGTATAGACTATATAAACAAACAACTAAATTTGATTAAAGAAGTCAGTATTCCTACAATAAATAAATATCACTTACAAAATTATCATCTACCATGTACTTCTAATCAAATAATTGTTATTCTACAATACTTTGGACTTTTATTTGGACATTTGTTTGAGTTGGATGATGATATTTGGATATTATTTAATTGTCACAGGCAGTTTCTTGACATAATTTTGTCCCCATATGATAGTAGCATAAACTTAGAATATTTTCAATCTCTTATTTCTGGCCAATTAGAATTAATATATAGAAACACGGGCTTCAATCCTAAATATAAATGTAAATTGCATTATATATGTCACTATCCTGAATTTTATCATTATTATAGTGGTCTTAAATACTTATGGTGTATGCGAGGTGAAGCTCATCATCAATTGCTTAAGAATATAAACAGGCATGCAAGAAATTTCAAAAATCCTGCCTATACATGTGCAAAACAATATCAAATTCAAAAGGCACTTATCATTAAGCACTATGAACCAGGTACAATTAAGAGCCATAATATAAATCCTATTAGCTTAAATATGCTATTGACAATAGATGAACAAACTGAGTTATGCAACAACATGAATTTAGATACAGACTCAATTATTGGCACTATTTGTCTTTCTACTAATGAACTAAAATATCAGGGGTTTGTATATCGGACTCCAACATTAAATTACCGTTATTGTTTGCCAATTTTAGAACCAACTGGAATTGCTTTAGCATTAATTAGCCATATTATTCAACTTTCCAACAAGTGGATAATTATTTGTAAAAAAGTGAATGCTAAATTTTCTTGTCATTATAGCAGTTTTATATGCACTGTGAATAATGACCATTTAGTATTTATTGAACCTACTCAGCACTTTTTTCATCAGCCAATTCCATTTTTAATGTATCAAGGGAAACTTTTTCTTTCTTTAAAATATTATCCAATGCTACATTGCCAAAACATTGATCAATAATCTACAATCTTAGTGGGTATCATTTTAGATAAATTTAAGCATATAACAATATGGCATACACTTGCACTTCATAAAATAACAAATTATTACAAGGGCCACCTTGCCTCTAGCACAAGGAACTGTGCTCTCCACCTTACATAGATTTCTGGCCTATAGGTGTCTAACCTTTTTATGATAGGTCGGCTTGCCCTTCCTTGACTAGGCTAGTTCTATGTAGATGGTGCATGTTTTCGAACCATTTCTTGCCTAAAATGGGTTCATCCTCTGTCTAAGCTTGTTGAAGCTTCAGCTTTTAGTATTGAAGAGTGAAGATTGTTCAGAAAAAAGCAACAAAAAAACAAAAACATCATAAAAACACTAAACATTTTGTTGTCACAGTCATTACTTATGGCTGCAAGGTATGGGGTCCACTGGCCAGGCAATCAAAAATTAAGGATCTGGATAATATTCAATTGAAATTCTATAAGTCTCTCCTTAAATTCTTAATCTACCAGAGCATACATACAAGCAATAAAGTCATACTCAATGAACTCAACATTCTTCCTATTTCTGAAATCATTAAGAAAAGGTACCTCCTTTTCTGGTTAAAACTTATTTAAAGCTAACTCTACTACCACTAGTCTCTTTAACAACAATGACAATCCAATTGATCCTTGGAAGAAAGCCATCTCACAGCAACTTAAAGGCATTGATCTAATGCAAAAACTTCTACTGTTTAAATTGTATTGTCCATTATTGACAACTTTTGTTAACACTAAGTTATTCATATCTAATTAAATACACTCTATTAACATAACGGGCACTACTTGCCCAAGCCAATTAACTACTACTACTACTACTACTACTACATTAAGTCAAGCCAAGGACAAAAGCCGAAAAATCATAATGAACAAGAATTCCTTGGCTTTATAAATTCATTTTATCTGTGTCTTACCAGATGTATTCTGATTGAGGTTGTGCACATCATACCTCATTTCAGCTTCGAATCTGCAACGGCTCAGAGGAGCGCAAGAAGCTCCTTCCAGCTTCTGGCCTGACCTTGGCGGACCTTCGCATCAAAGGTTGTTTAAAATTGGACATTGCAGATGTTGAAAATGTTCGCATTGTCACTTCTGACGGTTTCGAAATCGACGACGATGATTTAATATCGGAGGTGGCAAAGGAATGTAGAACTGTGTACTTCCTTCTTTCTGGAGAGTTGCTTCCAAGCTGCGGTGCATGCCCTGTAGAACCTTCAACTACACCAAAGCAGCAAAGCGAAATACGCAATGTCGAGATTGCCACAACACCGAGTCGAGGCACACAGGCTCTGAGTCCAAATCCAGCTGTAGCAGCTACGGCTGCAACTACACTTCCATGGCCCGAAGTGTACTCGCTTCCACGAATGGACGATCTCGCCAACGCCCTTCGTGATCTACGAATGCACCCCGAAAAGGGTTCCGATTTAAAAATGAACGCGACGTTTGTCAACAAGTTCCTTAAATTCATCGTCGATCACATCTGTTTGAACTATCTGTCGCCAAATGAACCATACCTGTCATCTAGCCAGATAACAGATGTGTGCACTTCCATAGTAACTTCGTATCCTGGACTGAAGGACACCTCATTAAGTGGGAGCTCAAGCTTTTGGCGCCAAAAGCTTATTCGGCGTTTCAAAGAGCTCCGGTTCGTTGGCGACTTTGTCGACAAGAGCAGCCCAACGGTTCAGGAGATGCGACGGAAGCATGGTCGACTTGGTCATCGGCGTATAATTCTACCAAATGCTGCTGCAGCTGCTGCAGGCCCAAGTGCGGTTACTGTGAGCCAAAGGCATAAACGGCAGTACAAGGAAGTTGAAGGCCAGGAAGATGATGACGACAATGAAATTATAGCTTCACGTGCTAAAAGAGCCAACAAGCAGCGTATCAACGACGACGAAGATCTGATCGAAGAAGAAGGCGATGATGATAGTGATGCAGACGATGCTGGCAGTGCAATGGCGAAGAGCGTTGACTTCGGCGAGTTCGATACCGATGTACCACCGTCACACGAAGCTCGTCGAACGAGATTGAACGAGACTCATCATGACTCTTCAATATCAGACGTTCTCAACGAAATGCAGGCTCTGTTTCCGATTCGAATATTGCGGTGCCAAGATTTGACGGTTAGTGACGAAATTGCCTTATATGCGCCACTGGTAAACATCGCAGTACTGCAGCAGGAGGCGTATCTCATGATCCAGACATACAACAGAAGCAAAACTGACTATGTACTTCCACCAAGTCCATCGGAAATGAGAATCAGGATTATTAACGCCTTGTTGCTTGTGTACAGTAAAAGGCAGTTGCTAAAAAATTTCAAGCTGTGCAAGGATTATGTGGAATTGCCAGTTGTTTCAGAGGAGGACAAGCTGCCTGTGGCTGTCTTTCTTCTTCTCGGTCGGTTGCGAGTCGACCCGTCTATTATTCTTCGCGACGCACTGCCAGTCAGAATTCTGACAGAGGATGGAAAATGGTGCGGCGTTTTCGTCAACGGTGCGAGCATCCCATTCGACAGTGTTACTGACTCGATAATTGCATTTGTAATTGTCTTCATCGCGTTCAACCTCCAGCACCTCCCTGCCCTAGAGGCGTTTCTGGAGGTAATCGAAGTGCTGTCGGGCCTTCGCAAGAAAGCCGTCCGCAAGGCTGCAGTAGCTATTTTGGATGCACTTCGTTAGATGATTTTATAACGCCTAGACATGACTATTGTAATCATTTTCATTTTTATAATAATTATATTCATTTTCATGTTAGTACGATTGAATATGACTGTGAATTAATCGTAATCACAAGCCTAATCACAATCACAATATTTATTTTCATATTCACAATCATAATCATAGAGTGTTATCTGTCATCAGAGGGTCACGGCGATGTTGGCTGCTTATTTATTGCCCTGTGTATTTAGTTTGTGCTTTTTAGTCTGTATATTCAACTTCACTCTTTGAGTGACCAAAGCAAACACTTATTCGCAATGTGTAATGTGCAACAAATAATTACTAAATATTATTATTACCACTGTTTTTGTACTACAACAATAAATATTTTAGGATCAATCTTTATATACCATAAAAAATACTTTAAATTGGTTAACATCCTTCATAAACATGCAATTGTTGATTACGAATGCTTCACTTCTTACTTTTCTTAAATTGAGCAATGACTGACAACATTGTATGCCTCACATAATGTAATTGGGAACAATTTTACAGGTAAGGAAATTCATAAAATTCATACCTATAATAGTGGGTATTTTGTGTCTTGCAGATCAAGTGAATACATTTTGGGGTGTAATCGTTTTTATATTTCGGACCCATAATGCGGACATCTGAAAAATATGGACTTTGCAATAGGGACCTTTCAAAATACGGACCTTTCAAAATACGGACCTTGCAATACGGACTTTACAATACGGACCCATCAAAATACGGACCTTTCATGGTCCGTTATTTCGACGCTCCGGACCCTCCACAATGGACCTTTCCCGGACCCTTCTTCGGACCTTTAGGAATTACAGTGTACTGCTACACTGAGATGCAGCAAGTTACCGATGTGCTTCACTGCTTCGCCTCAAGCAAGTACTCGAATGCCAGGAGCGTGTTGTACAATAAAAATCTTCGCAAGTGCCGGTTGCTGCAGTTTATTGACGCCCAAGTCGAACAGGAAATCGAGAACAGCAGCGACTGGATAAAGTTCGTTCTTCAGTAAGGAGGCAAGTTATACTCTTGAACTTGGATACGACAATAAACTTCGATAAAACGAACTTTTTGGAACGAGTAAAAACCATATAAGCATGTTTTAAGTATACCATGCAATTTCTAATGTTTTGCATGGCATGGTTTCTCTGTTGTTTTTGCAATGGTCGTTATGATATAATCTGCTTACAATGTTCTTATGTTGCACTATATCTGCCGACCAACACTGCTTCGGAGCCGTATCTCAAAACATTTTTTTGAATATGTTACATCCTTATTCTATCTGCTGTCAGTTCTTTTCTTTCAGCTTTTCTAAAATAAGTTTCCATTGAGAATTAAATGAATAGTTTAAAACTACCGTACTGAATATGCGTAAGTTTAAAATAAAACTGTGATTTTTTATTACCTTGGCTACGTTTCATTCCGACATACAAAAGCCGAAAAGTCTATGAATAGATGCTCGTAAATCTCAGTATCTAGTCACAAGATCACTTCGAAATTACGCCTGTATGAAATGAAAGCTTCAGAAGTGCTTCAGAAAGTGCTTCATTCGTTCTTTTATTCCGTCAAGTACATGTACGTGTTCATTGCTTTCAGACCCAAACAAATATGTAAATTCGTATTTTAGCCAAGTACGTACGTTGAAACATGCCGTTCTTCAAGTGTCGACAACAACGCGTACCGGTTACCGACCGATGTTTTCAACGTCTATCAAGAAGTCGAAGACAAATGGCTACTTAATTTTACGTTAAAACGATCGATGGCCGACTTATAACGAAGATGCAAATCTGCCTTGAGCTGCTTTAGATTGCAAAGTTACGAGCTACATGCATTAGGAGCTATGTTGGACTATTTTCCATGCGACAGAAATTGCAAATGCACTTTATCTCCGATTGGAAACTTGATTCAATCTGTTTAAACAATACCAACAGTATACATTTCTTAAAGAAAACAAATTAGCAGGAATCTATCTAATCAAAAGAAACGTCTTTTATAAACTAACTTAGTTACGGCTGTTTTTAAAGAAGACTAGAATTTGTTTAATCAACCGGATAGCACTAAAAATTGACATATTTTGCTTGCATTTATATACTGAAGTAACAGCTAGAGATAAGGAGAGCTTGAATCGCGTTAATAAGGGGGGTGATCAGTATCCACTTAATATTTCGCATTATTTCTACAATGAACCTCCAAAAAACCTCACAACACAATAGAATTATGGGTCTTGGGGAGGAAAATGCGTGGGCCGGGCCTGACTAAATTGATTGACAGGCGGCTGCACTGACTTCGTTAGTACCGACTGCTAGGAAACACAAAGCAATTCGTTTTTTTGTCGAGAGTCGAGACCAGCGTTCCGCATATTGCGTATATTCAAGAGGCAGCTTGCTTTTGTTTCGAAACGTTTTGAAAGGCAAAATAGAATAGTTTCTGCAAGCTATCTCTTCGTGTCCATTGTCTACGTCTAAAGAGGTTCTTTATAGAATTTTTTCGGCGACACTCGTGCGAAAGGATAGATTAGTCGAAAACAGAATTGCATTGTGTGTCATGAATGCCTTAGACTAGTAGTCCTGGACGAGAAATGGACTTGCAAGAGGCGTTTATTTAGCGACTTTAGACCCCTTCCGTGAGATTTATGCATTGCATAAATGGCCTTATCTATAGTGTTCTATAGATTAATGCAAAATGCTGAAAACAAGTACATGTAAATATTCTAGACACTACGACTACTTTATGCCATAGACAAGATAATAAGAGTTGCGAAATTATGGAATTGACTGCTAGGTGCTAGTTGACGAAAAACAATTGTGTTTGTTGCAGTTGACCGGATTCGGTACTGTAGAAACACTTTACACCTTACACTTAGCAATGCCTTTACACATTAGTTTACACGTTATACGCATTATACATTATACAAATGTATATATATATATATGTGTTCAGAGTCAAACTGTGAAGCTGAAACTGTTTCTTACAGGAGAGGAGCGAGCACGCTCTGCCCTGGGGCAGGCCGTCCTTGAAGACACGCTCGTTACTAGACCACGAGAGCCATTTGACTTTAGCACTCTAGTCAGCACTCCAGTCCCGCTGCTTACCAACCCCCAAGTATAGCGCTGCACGCACAGACTGAAGGCCAGCAACCAAGAGTCGCGGCGAACACACAAGCCCTGGTGACAGAATGCCTATACTTCGGACCCCAAAGAATTCACACCAAGGACTCGGGTCAACGACAATTGACCGCCAGACAATTTGACCGCCGTTCTATTCAAGGTGAAATACATGTAGGGCGGTGGTCATCAAATTGCCTAAAAGTATAATGTATAAAGTCTAAAATCCTATGATAAAACGTTGAAACAGATTCTGTGTTCCTTCACTTGGTTGCTTCTACGGCACTTATTGAGACTGGCAGATTCATACTGTCAAATCGATTTGCGCCTCCCAGTTTTGTAAGTCGATAATGTTTGAACTGACTTTTTCAATGTGGGATCATCACGAGGAAGATAGTTATTTCTATTACTTGGCGGATTAATGAGATCATTTTTTCT
This sequence comes from Macrostomum lignano, assembly GCA_002269645.1. Taxonomy (NCBI): domain Eukaryota; kingdom Metazoa; phylum Platyhelminthes; family Macrostomidae; genus Macrostomum; species Macrostomum lignano. The sequence goes on from NIVC01000056.1 coordinate 837,590, forward strand.
CGAGTGGCTCAATAGGCAAAGAAAAATTCACTGCATAGTATCGGACAGGGCACTGCACAGATCGACGTGGTTGAGAGCATCAACGACCAATCCACTTCCATTAGAATTGTAAATGCCATTTTTTTGCGAACAAGCTCAGCTAATGTCATTCAGATGTCATTCAGATCTTAACTCGCATATGTCATTCAGATATGCCAGGTGGTTTTGATGTACTTATTTTCAATAAGTAATAATATCTTTTAATAGTCTATGCAACTGTTGCAGCTTAAGCTTGAATTATGCGCGAACAGACTGCCCTTCAGAAGAGTCAAGCGATTGTCGAATGGCGGATTTGATCTCACGAAGAAATTCAAACGAATCGCTTGGCACAGTCGGAATAAAGCGCAGCAATTGCTGTTTTTACAATTTTACAAATTTTCTTATTCAAGTTTTTCAAATTGCAAAGAAGTTAATTTTAAATTTTAAATTTTAAATTTTCAAATTTTCAATTTTCAAAGAAGTTAATCCTATAGCGTTTTGATATGACTCAGATATAGCAATTGGCATATCAGTAATTAGTGGATCAGAGCTTGGGAATGCCAACAGTTTGAAAGTTACTCATACTTGCAGATTATAAAACTATAGTAGGGCGTTTCATCTGAAAATAACCTGCCTGATTCTGTTGTGGGAATTTTTTGAAATTATTCATAGAATTTGCAAACTATATTAAGTTAATCCAAAACTCACTACTGGTCCCAGGTTCGACACTGAAATCGTCAGACTCAAGCAGCAAGCCCTGTCCTGAGGATTTCCAAACCTGCACCTGGAGGAGGACATCTCCTCCAGCCCAGTCACCACGGAGGAAGTTATGCTGTTCGCTCGAAAACACCAGGCGGCAAGGCGCTCGGCTCCGACGAAGTCCCAGTCGAGGCGCTGCGGCTTTGCTGTGTGGCCTCCCAGGTCACAGGCGTCATGAACCACCGAGTGGACCGTAGCGCACATCATGCCGATCCCGAAGAAGGCAGGGACAACGCGGTAAGATGACCACCGCAGGATCTCGCTGATGTCCTGCACTGCAAAGCTCTTCAACCGGCTGCTGCTCAATCGCCTGCAGTCGGTGCTGGACCCGTACCTGCAGAAAAGCAGAACGGATTATGGCCGCAACGCGGTACAGTGACACAGATCCTCGCACTCCGCCGTGTTATCGAGGAGGCGTGCATCCGATGTGTTATCGAGGAGGCGCGCATCCGCCAGTCTACGCTGATCATTGTCTTCGTTGACAATTTCGAAAGGCGTTTGACTCGGTGCTGAGAGCCGCGCTTCCCTTCGTCCTTCGAGCCGATCCGGTCCCGAAGCAGCTAAACGACGCTGTCATGTCTTTGTATTGCGACACTCGAGCTGCTGTGGTGACGGCGACCTGTTCGTCACATCATCAGAAGTTCTGCAGGGCGACACGCTTGCGCCGTTCCTCTACGTGCTGCTGCTGGACTGGGTGCTTCGGATCGCACTCCCGCAGACGCATCGGTCGCCGCCACATCGAAAAGCGCTTGAGCGTGCTTGGCTACACCGACGACCTCGCCCTCACGTTGAAGGCACCCAGCGCCAGATCTACAGGCTGGTCGAGGTGGCATCGCTGAAGACCGAGGTGCTGACTGTGCCAGCCGACATCCCAGCGGACCTGACGTGCCGCGTCGCTGACGGGCAGATGACCAAGCTCGCACACTGCCAGCGGTTCACCTACCTCGGTGGTCTGATGCCCCACGTGGAGGAAGACCTCTGGCGGCGCAAAGTATTTGCCTGGGCGCCTTCCGTTTGATCCGAGCCGTCCTCCAGTCCGAAGCGCTGCCCGACACAGAGGGCTCGGCTGTGGCAGGCGGTGATCGAAACCGTCCTGCTATGCAATGCTAAGACATGGACACTGACGGCTACGCTGGAGCGGCAGCTGGTCTCGGCGCACTCAGGGCTGCTCCGTGCGGCCTTTCGAGCTGACGAGAGCGTCGGGACCGAGGCCCTGTACTATCGGGCCAAGCTGCAGCGCTCGCCCATCATCCTGCGCCGGCGGCAACTTCAACTGAAGGGCCGAGATCTGGGCCGAGGGCTACTGCCCCCAACCTCTTCAGGACGTCTTGCTGCTCACTTGCAGGGCCCGTTCAGGCGGGGTCAGGCCCGAACCCGTCGATACGTGGACTCTGGGGCGCCCGGCACTGCTAACGGGGCGGACTTCGCCCGCTCTCAGGCTCTGCGGCGCGCCATCTGACGCACCCTGCTCTCTGTGACTTTTCAAGCGGGGCTGCGTACTTTGCTGTTGTTGATGTAAAACTTAAGAACATCTGCAAGCTACATGCTTATATCTATCGCCATTTGAATCAGCAACCGTCAGCTTAAAGTTTTAAAACAGATCTATAAAACTAATGAGTCGAGCTTTGCCATTTTTATGAGTTTAAGCACTTGACATGTACGTAGAATTTAATATTAACATACAGTCCCATTTTTCAAACGAAAAGCTCTATGAAAATCAATAGAGCTACATAAGAAAGGCAAGACATATCAAAAGATGAATTTTGGTCTTCCTTCTATCAAAGGAAATAACAGTTTTTGTGCTGAAAAGATGAAAAAATTCCTTTTTCGTAATGTATTTTTTTCGGTAAAACCTACGTAGTTTCCTTCTCTTCTACTTAAGTAGTCCTTGGTCCATTCCAAGGAACCAATAACAGTGTTCAGTGCAGATATTTTAATTAAATTCAGATGCATCAAAGTTCAGACTGTTAAAACTTTTTATTAGAAGTTACTTAAGAAAGAGAAGAATTAATAACCGTAAAATTTCGGGATAAAGGTAAACATTGAGTTTAAGTTCTCAGGTCCCTACATAGTGTCCACGATCCGTCTTGTGTTGTAGCTGCAGTCAATTGAGTGCAGCGTAGTGAGTTAGGCAGCAAAGATAGACAGCCTGTCAGCCTTCTGAACATCCGTTCTCCAGTGACCAGTCGAGCTATTCGTGAACAAAATCCTCGGCGCGGCAGTGAAGTTTCCCTTAGAAAATGGGCAAACATCATCGGTATCCATTATCATTAGCAGTCCATTGTCAGCAGAGCAACCGCCGTAGTCGTAGTTGATGAAAAACCTGCGCTCGTGACTCCATCCAGAAGCGGTAGACACGTGACCAGCTACGGAGAAATAGTTGACAGTCCTGTTAGCGAGGCCATCTACCGGCCAGCTCGATTTGAGGCAATCGAGGGCAAACCAATTCTGCGCCGTGAGTCCCGGCTTGGATACGTCAAACGTCAATCGAATAACGGGAACGTTTGATTTGTACACGATTACGCGAAACTCTTTCATGGTTAGAAAGTTTTTCAGTTCGTTCAAATTGTCCAGAAGATCCGAGCGGAACACATCCGGCTGTCCAGCAGTTGAGCTCTCGCTCTCAACCGTTAGGACGTGCTCATTGCCAGCTGCTGTGACGAAAGAGTTGTAGGCCTTGCGGTTAACTCCAGCTTTGATGGTGAAGATCAAGTGAGACACTACCGGGGCATCTGGTGCCCGACACGGAAGCCAGGACTCTAGAAGTCCATCGGACGAAGATGGCAGGCACTTTAGCGGGCACTCGCTGCTCAGTAGGTGGCACTCGCCTGAGCTGCCGTTCAGAAGAACTTGACTGGCACGCCAAATCATTTTCGATTCGAACTCTTTTTGCAGTTTTGTTATCCAACAAATGTGTCTCGGTATGGCGGTCTTGCAAGCTAAGTTCTTCAAGCAATCAGCGCAACCGTTAAGCTTCTGAACTTCAAAGCATGACTCTGTTCGGGCCTGAGACCAAACAGAGTTTAAAAAAACAAATAACAGAAGTAGATTTGCTGCAGATAACATTTTCTTCAGTTCAAGATCAATTCAAAAGTTTTGCTGTTGTTTGGAAATATGCGACTCTGTCGATGTATGGAGCAGAGCCTGTATGTTGGCTCTCAATGTGTTTTATAAGCCCTATCTTCAGCGAAACTTTCAAACTGTAATTGTAATGCTTTTCATTGGGTGCGCCAAGTCCCCGCCAGTAGTGGGCAGGTTCGCAGAGGAGGCATCGGCGACCCTCATCCTGCGGTATCTCAGACGAAGGTCACGGATGTTGTCCAGGCTTGGTCAGCTCGTCCATCCGCTGGGGGTGGTCGAGGTATTTGTGCCGCGCCTTGTTGAAGTGAGGGCAGAAGGTGACGTGATGCTCCGCGGTCTTCTCTCCCATGCCACAGAAAGGACAGGTAGGAGGGCAACCGGTTGGCAACGGGATATGTCTCTGAAAGAATCCATGGCCGGTTAGGACCATGCACATCTCCCTAAGGTCGGTTCTTTTAAGTGAGATCAGATACTCAGAGAATTTCCTGTTCAGGTGAGGTTCTGCCTGTAGTCGGTACAACTGTTCCAGTGGACCTGGTGGTGCTGGTGGAGCCACCTGTTGATATGGCGGGTGATTTGCGACCTAGGAATGGGTAGCCTCACCAGACGGTGGTTACCGTCTGGGTTGCTGCCCTCCATGGCAAGTGAATTGCTGTGACCGGGTGTCCAGATAATTCTAATCCTGTTGAGGACTGAGACAGATTGTGCACTGTAGTAACATTGAGATACTGTTGCAGCGGAGATTTTTCGGCGGTTAGGGCCTTGATCGCGGCGAATTGGCTATCAGCGTAAAAATGAATATTGAAATTCCTGATGTTTGCCTGGAGCAGATGCTGGTCGCACTGCTCAACGGCGCAAATTTCGGCTTGGAAAACATCGATGTTCTCGCCGAGGTGCAGACTTTCCTGAAAGAGAATCTTACCCTCGTAGAAGATGGCAACACCCGCTCCAGCGCGGCCGTGATACGGCGTCATTGGCATGTCTAGTTAAAGCCGGAAGGTTTGTCATTTATCGTTTTATCTTTGAAAAGTCCAGAGGCGGATTTCATAGCTTCCACCCTAATAAACAAAGGGAGCAGAGGTAATTAAAAAATGTTCAGTCCCTCGATTGGGGTTGATGGGTACGCACCAGTGATGGCGCGGCAGATGCTGTCCTGCAGCTGGTAGAGGCGCTCACGAGGGTCCTCTGCTCCAGCAAGCTCACGTACGTGATGCTGGGCCAGATGCTGGACCAGACCGGTGTAGATCCAACGGTCTGTTTTCGAGGAGCGGCCCCAGGTCGGCCCGATGGCTCGGGGGCGCAAATTAATGACTAAGGTACTGTAATTTTTGAAGAGTTTGATCGGGTGGTGATCAGTCACCCGAAAACTCCCACTTCCAGATACTTAAGCCTGGGAACAAAATCAGTGATCACCTGTTGCGGGCTCCTCTTCTTTTGTTGTTGGGGGTCCGCAGAGCTCGTCTTCTTAAGTCCGCTTCCTCCGGAGTAGTCCTCTTGAATTCTCCTCACCACTATATCTCCTCCTCAGCCGATGTCGCAGTTATGGGAGATATAACCCGCAGAACAAGCAGCGGTGATACATTAAAACTGACTGGTTGCGAGGAACATCCACCGGCAGGCAGCGCGCTGTGTACAAGTGGTAGGATCGGTTCAAGGGCGGCTGCACTTCGACCCTGGACGAGCCGAGATCTGGGAGACCCTGAGAAGTGCGGACTGAGAGCGACATTGAGCTCATCTGTGGTCTGCAGGAAATCGATTCACGATGGACCTCGGAAGAAATGACAGGACTTATAGTGGAATTCTTTCATCCAGCATCCACCAAATTCTCACAGAGAACTTGGGGTCGCCGGTATAAACGAGCTCTTCAACTAGATCGTCCGACTTCTGAAACACCTGAGTGATTCGGGTGCTGCAGACGGCGTTCAGAAGTTGGCCGAGCGGTAGGAACGAGCCATCGCATTCATTGGATCCTATTTTGAATCCCTGTGAAAAATAAACTGTTTGTTGTGATATCAGTCCAAACTGCAACACGATTGCACGAATTTTTGTTATGGCCATCGAAGCCCTCGAAACAGCTAGAGGTTGCTGCACGGACTTCGTTAGTACCGACTGCTTGGAAGCACAAAGGATTTGATTTTTTGTCGAGACCAGAGTTCTGTATATTCCGTATATTCAGCTTGCTTTTGTTTCGACACGTTTTGAAAAAGCAAAATAGTTTTTTCAAGCCAGCTATTCGTGCATGGGGCCATTGTCTATTGAAGAGGTTCTTTTTTCGGTGACACCCGTGCGTGGCATTTTAGTCACAGAAAGCATAGATTAGTCAAAAACAGAATTGCATTGTGCGTCATGGATGTCTTAGACTGGTAGTCCTGGACGAGAAATTGGCTCGAAAGAAGCATTTCTTATTCGGCGACTTTAGACTTCCGTGAAATTTATGCATTTGCTTACAACAACTATGAACAGCATATTTTCAACCTAGCAAACTATACATGTAGTTTGGTCTGTTCGTTGACTAACGTTTGCACTAACTACGAACAATTGCATATTCCTGTGCCTAAAAACCAGTAAAATTCTTAGCTGACTGTGTTACAATATGTGTACCAGATATGATAAAATCGATTCATAAAAAACAGAGTCAAGCTGTGTCTTGAATTTTTATGATTTCTAGGTACAGGAAATGTATGTAACAAAAATTGACATAAAATTCTAATTTTCTGAACAAAAAGCTTTATGAATATCAATAGAAGCTATAAGACAGGCACAACATATCAAAAGATGGACATTGGGTCCGCATTCTATCAAAAGCAATAACAATTTTTGTGTTGAAAAAAATGAAAACTTTCTATCTCCGTAAGTTTATTTTCGGCGAAACCAGCCTCCTAAACATTTTCTAAGAAAAGTTATAGTTTCCCGTCCTTCATCTTGAGTAGTCTTTGGCACGGACCATAGAGAAAGAGATAAAAGTTGTGGTAGATTGTTTCAATAACTTTGTAATAGACAATGGATAAATAATCAGCGGTCCCAGTGCGTGACAATCGTTGCTGAATCAAGCAAAGAATCAGCGGTGAGCCACCGCTGATTCTTTGCATTATTTTTCTGTTTGACGGTCCTAAAAACAATGCATTGTTTGTAGTAATGTATTGTTCTGCATAAATAATGCGAATAATGATCGTCAAATTGCTAAACAATGATTAAATTTATTACACTCGCGGCGTTGCCATCGGCGCATTGTCTCATAAAGTTTTTTAGTAGCTTTAAAGAATGATTTCGAAGCGTTGGATAATGAATCAATACACTGTAGAGGCTTATCCATTCATAAAATGCTACTGTAAGTAGAACAACGCAAAGACGCGCAGCAACTTAAACTACGAGTATGAATCACGTTGTTACAATTTATAACAAAAAATGAATCATTTTACTATTTATAAAAACTGTTTCCTGTGAAGCCGTGAAGCCGACTTCAGAATTCAAGGACAGGACTCCGAAAGAAACAACTTCAAGAAGACGAGCTCAAATAATCTACCCGTTAAAGAAGAGGAGCCCGCAACATTAAGTGATCACTAAGTTCTGTTCGCAGTCTGGGAGTGGAATCGCTTTCGAGTGACTGATCAACAGTCTTAAACTTTTCAAAAATTAGAAAATCTCGCCTAGGATAACTTGAAAATCTCGCCATTGTACTTTGTGCTTGTTGTCCTTGTGCTTCCGAGGACAACCGAAATAAACGTATTTTCTCTACACTAGATTATCTGTCGGAAGAATTGGGATCATTCCAGCGCAGACGTTTCTCAGCAGAGTTTGTCTATGGGCGAAACCCAATTCAGTAGTTTCTAGATGATTCGATGTTTGCAGGTGAGTGTACATTTGTCCGCCGTCCGCCTGTCTATGGTCAAAGTGTTGTATAGCCAAAGACTTGGGCTTTCCAGTTGTAGTTGCAAAGATAAAGTGCCAGGACTACACGATCGATGTTTTAAACAGCCAGACATGTCGCGTGATCAATAATAACATTGTACAGATAATTTATCAACTACTCTACCGAAAGTGGCAGTGCACGCAAAAGAAAAGAAAACTGTTAATATAGTTAGCATTTACGTTATACCGTACTTATAGTAGAAATACCAGCGGAACAATGATAATATTAAATTAACCGTCAATTTACGACACAACACAAAGCAAATTTGCTCACAACAGATTTAAGCATGCGTAAAATTGGATAATTAGTGTACGTCCGTTGAAGGAACAAAAATTAAGTGTTATCTATAATTCTCATGTTCCCAATTGTCTCTAGCACGTGCCAGAGAGTACTTTAAGTACGATCGTAGACGCCCATTCATTTCTATGACGTTGTCCGTCAGTTTTCCCTCAATATATTTTTTCTGATTTTTTCATGTGCGTCATGCAGAGAGTGGTCTGATTCGATGTCCAAGTAGCTGCAGAAACCCGATGTCATTCTTTTATAAACGCACCTCAGCGTGTAGGTTTTTTTTCTCATCAGCCAGTCTATAGTAATATATTCCCAATGAAAGAAGCAACTTTGATATTAATTTTGCTCGTAGAATTCTTTTACTCATCTCATCCAATCAAAATGACGCGTTGTCTCCTTGAGTGGGCCTTGAATGTTTTTAGATGCCGTCAGATATACATCTAAGTAGACAACAGCGTATATCTAACATCAAGTGCGTATACGATAGACCAAACGCATCCAAACTTCTTAAAAGAATCTCAGTATCTAGAGAGAGAGAGAGAGAGAGAGAGAGAGAGAGAGAGAGAGAGAGAGAGAGAGAGAGAGAGAGAGAGAGAGAGAGAGAGAGAGAGAGAGAGAGAGAGAGAGAGAGAGAGAGAGAGAGAGAGAGAGAGAGAGAGAGAGAGAGAGAGAGAGAGGTACCTCCAATCTCAGGCACTAACAGATTGGTGGCTAAAAGTAGAGTACGATTATTAGAGAGAGATAGATAGATAGATAGAGAGATAGAGATTCTCTTAAGAAGTTTGGCTTAGTTTCTTTATTCAAGAGAAAGAAACTTGAACAAAAAAGCTGATATTGCGAGCATTTTCATTAGAACGACATGTTTCGCCTAACTTTAGGCATCATCGGGCCAAATTGGAATTTATTTAATTTAAGTCAAAACGTAGAGTATAAATACATTTCAGTGGCAGATAGTCAGTGATGCACAAAATTGTAATAACAAAACACGGGGGGGAGTCAACAGATCAAACCGAGACAGACAGAGAAAGAGAGAGAGCGAGAGAGAAAGAGAGAGAGAGAGCCGGGGAGAAAGAGAGAGAGCGAGAGAGAAAGACAGACTCTCTTTCTCTGTCTGTCTCGGTTTGATCTGTTGACTCCCCCCCCCCGTGTTTTGTTATTACAATTTTGTGCATCACTGACTATCTGCCACTGAAATGTATTTATACTCTACGTTTTGACTTAAATTAAATAAATTCCAATTTGGCCCGATGATGCCTAAAGTTAGGCGAAACATGTCGTTCTAATGAAAATGCTCGCAATCTCCTTTCTTTTACTTCTCATTATCAAGCGTGCTGTTCTACCAGAAAGCTGATATTAATTATGGGCGTCAGCTAAGAAGATTTCAACCATTATGTACCTCATCGGGTACTCAATAAATAATCTGGTCTGTTATTCACGGACAAAGAACTTCCCGCCATCAACGCCAACAAGCTCATGCGGCAGAACCGGAAACTTCAGCAGATAGCAGTCGCCCAGGTGAAACAGGGCAGCCTGGCAGTTTCCATCGCAACGAGCCAAACAGTGGATGGAGTTCTTAGTTGACTGTACGATGCGGAAGATGGGCCCGCCAGAGGTGATCACGTTTAGGTAGACGCGCTCAGCTGTTATGAACTTATGTCCTTCAGCGAGAAGATTGTTGTTGAGCTCTGCTACAACTTGCTGCACCAAGGCTACCGCATCTTTGTCGATAAATGGTTCGGTTTCTATCGGCTGTCAGAGTACCTGCTGACACAAGGAACGCACCTGACTTGTACCGTCCGGGCCGACCGAGGTGTGCCGATTGAGCTCAGACAGCTGCACGTTCCACCTAACG
>NIVC01000056.1:850000-1002500 GCA_002269645.1 Macrostomum lignano
CATATCCCCGACACTTCATGTCTCCGACACTTCATATAATATATCCGACAATTCATATCCCCGACACTTCATATCCCTGTCACTTCATATATCCGACACTTCATATCCCCGACACTTCATGTCTCCGACACTTCATATCCCCGACACTTCATATCCCCGACACTTCATATCCCCGACACTTCATGTCTCCGACACTTCATATAATATATCCGAAACTTCATATCCCCGACACTTCATATCCCCGACACTTCATATCCCCGACACTTCATATCCCTGTCACTTCATATATCCGACACTTCATATCCCCGACACTTCATGTCTCCGACACTTCATATAATATATCCGACAATTCATATCCCCGACACTTCATGTCTCCGACACTTCATATAATATATCCGACAATTCATATCCCCGACACTTCATATCCCTGTCACTTCATATATCCGACACTTCATATCCCCGACACTTCATGTCTCCGACACTTCATATCCCCGACACTTCATATCCCCGACACTTCATATCCCCGACACTTCATGTCTCCGACACTTCATATAATATATCCGACAATTCATATCCCCGACACTTCATATCCCTGTCAATTCATATATCCGACACTTCATATCCCCGACACTTCATGTCTCCGACACTTCATATAATATATCCGACACTTCATATCCCCGACACTTCATATCCCCGACACTTCATGTCTCCGACACTTCATATAATAATATATCCGACAATTCATATCCCCGACACTTCATATCCCCGACACTTCATGTCTCCAACACTTCATATCCCCGACACTTCATTTCTCCAACACTTCATATAATATATCCGACAATTCATATCCCCGACACTTCATATCCCTGTCACTTCATATATCCGACACTTCCTATCCCCGACACTTCATATAATATATCCGACACTTCATATAATATATCCGACACTTCATATCCCTGTCACTTCATATATCCGACACTTCATATCCCCGACACTTCATGTCTCCGACACTTCATGTCTCCGACACTTCATATAATATATCCGACAATTCATATCCCCGACACTTCATATCCCTGTCACTTCATATATCCGACACTTCCTATCCCCGACACTTCATATAATATATCCGACACTTCATATAATATATCCTACACTTCATATCCCTGTCACTTCATATATCCGACACTTCATATCCCCGACACTTCATGTCTCCGACACTTCATATAATATATCCGACACTTCATATCCCCGACACTTCATATCCCCGACACTTCATGTCTCCGACACTTCATGTCTCCGACACTTCATATAATAATATATCCGACACTTCATATCCCTGTCACTTCATATATCCGACACTTCATATCCCTGTCACTTCATGTATCCGACACTTCATATCCCCGACACTTCATGTCTCCGACACTTCATATAATATATCCGACAATTCATATCCCCGACACTTCATATCCCTGTCACTTCATATATCCGACACTTCATATCCCCGACACTTCATTTCTCCAACACTTCATATAATATATCCGACAATTCATATCCCCGACACTTCATATCCCCGTCACTTCATATATCCGACACTTCATATCCCCGACACTTCATATAATATATCCGACACTTCATATAATATATCCGACACTTCATATCCCTGTCACTTCATATATCCGACACTTCATATCCCCGACACTTCATTTCTCCGACACTTCATATAATATATGCGACAATTCATATCCCCGACACTTCATATCCTGTCACTTCATATATCCGACACTTCATATCCCTGTCACTTCATATATCCGACACTTCATATCCCCGACACTTCATGTCTCCGACACTTCATGTCTCCGACACTTCATATAATATATCCGACAATTCATATCCCCGACACTTCATATCCCTGTCACTTCATATATCCGACACTTCCTATCCCCGACACTTCATATAATATATCCGACACTTCATATAATATATCCTACACTTCATATCCCTGTCACTTCATATATCCGACACTTCATATCCCCGACACTTCATGTCTCCGACACTTCATATAATATATCCGACACTTCATATCCCCGACACTTCATATCCCCGACACTTCATGTCTCCGACACTTCATGTCTCCGACACTTCATATAATAATATATCCGACACTTCATATCCCTGTCACTTCATATATCCGACACTTCATATCCCTGTCACTTCATGTATCCGACACTTCATATCCCCGACACTTCATGTCTCCGACACTTCATATAATATATCCGACAATTCATATCCCCGACACTTCATATCCCTGTCACTTCATATATCCGACACTTCATATCCCCGACACTTCATTTCTCCAACACTTCATATAATATATCCGACAATTCATATCCCCGACACTTCATATCCCCGTCACTTCATATATCCGACACTTCATATCCCCGACACTTCATTTCTCCGACACTTCATATAATATATCCGACACTTCATATCCCTGTCACTTCATATATCCGACACTTCATATCCCCGACACTTCATTTCTCCGACACTTCATATAATATATGCGACAATTCATATCCCCGACACTTCATATCCTGTCACTTCATATATCCGACACTTCATATCCCCGACACTTCATTTCTCCGACACTTCATATAATATATGCGACAATTCATATCCCCGACACTTCATATCCCTGTCACTTCATATATCCGACACTTCATATCCCCGACACTTCATGTCTCCGACACTTCATATAATAATATATCCGACAATTCATATCCCCGACACTTCATATCCCCGACACTTCATGTCTACGACACTTCATATCCCCGACACTTCATTTCTCCAACACTTCATATAATATATCCGACAATTCATATCCCCGACACTTCATATCCCTGTCACTTCATATATCCGAAACTTCATATCCCCGACACTTCATGTCTCCGACACTTCATATAATATATCCGATAATTAATATTCCCGACACTTCATAACCTCCGACACTTCATTTTTCCGACACTTCATATCTCCGACACACTTCATATCCCGACACACTTCATATCCCGACACTTCATATCTCCGACACTTCATAACCTCCGACACTTCATATCTTCGACACTTCAGTTTAGCATAATTCCGACACTTCAGTTTAGTATAACTCCGACACTTCAGTTTAGCATAAGTCCAACACAAATTCATTTTAATGCGAACATCGGGTTTCAGTAAAACTTGCATGATTTGCGAGCGTATAGCGTTTTTCTACATTGACTTACAGTTGTTCATTGGGACAGTAACACTGGAATACATCTAAATCAGTTAAATCTGTGACTTTTGACAAGCAGTTTCGCCAGTTAGTCAGAAAAATATTAGTTTGGCGTGGGAACCAATGCTATTCTCGGTACTCGAACGTTCTCATCGCATTGGCAAGCCGGCCGCTCTCCGCTTCCCGAAGCAACAATCGCGCGAGCTCGCTTCGCGAATCGAACAGCCGCCACCACCGCTTGAGTTTGAAGCGACTGGTGCAGCAGTTGAACACCGCGAAATATGCCTTCGTGTCGAGGCAATCCGTAGTCAGTGACGCCAGGGCCGCTGCTATCGACGTTCGCGTCGTCGCTGCTCTTGGCACGAAAAGTCATTGCTCCAGGACCGTCAGGGGAGCCGTTGGTAAACTTACCGGCAAAGCTGATGCAGCCAACTGTGGTGACTTTTTTGCTGCCTTTTCCTGTCAATGGAATCAGGCAAATACGTTTTGACTATGTAATAAAAAACGTGTGATAACAATAACCGAAAACAAGCTGATAAATGATAATTTTATAGCGCAACGCCTTCGGTGACACCATTCTCACAACCACATAGGCGGTGTACAGCGACCCTGACTTTCCAGTCGCTCTCTGTCCTGCTCCTGTCCTGCAAAATCAGTTGAGCCATTTTTTCTAGAATCGATCACACACATACCTACCTACCGACAGACCATTTTTAGTATATGGACTAGCAATCTTCGCCCCCCGATGGGGGACATCTGGATAGAATCTTTGTTCTTTACAAGTAACAAATAGACAACGAAAAAACAGACATTTCCTCTAAAAAGAAAACATCCCAAGAAAGCAAGCATCCCCCAAATAGCAAGCATTCCCAAAATAGCAAGCATCCCCCAGATAGCAAGCATCCCCCAAATAGCAAGCATCCCCCATTGCAAGCATCCCCCAGATAGCAAGCCCCCCCCCCCAAATACAACAGCAAGCACCCCCAAATACAATAGCAAGCACCCCCAAATACAATAGCAAGAAGCATCTTCCAGATAGCAAGCATCACCCAGATAGCAACCCCTCACCCCAAGATAGCAAGTACCCCCCCCCCCCCCGAGAGCAAGCCTTTTGCCTCCCTAATATCAAGCATCCCCAGACAGCATGCAAGCATCCCCCAGATAGCAAGTCTACCGACAGACCATTTTTAGTATATGGATGAATGCGGCCGCGCAGGGAGTCAAACCAATAGTCCTGTCAGACCAGACCCGTTAACCGTGCTGAGCTGCTCTGCTCCTCCTACCGACGAACTATAAGCTCGTAGCAAGCTTTGAGTAGAAATATGTCTTGCAAGGGGGTTGGGGGTTGTAGTGGTTACAGTGTGGGACTCACGACTTGAAGGTCGGGGGTTCGATTCCCGATCCCACTGGAACAATTTGTGTCCTTGAGCAAGACACTTAACTCTGCATTGCTTCAGTTTACCCAGCTGTAAAATGGGTGCCAGCATTAGCTGGGGTAATTGAGGGTGTGTGGCGACCCCCCCCCCCAGTCCTTGGACTGAGCAGCCGTACGCAGCCTTCAGATGCGCCACGCAATAGCTGCGGCTGAGCTGTCGGTTGCACATCTGGCCGAATTGGGGCAGGTGTAATCAATTACGAGTATAATAATTATTATTATTATGTCTTGCAAAATCTTAAACATACGCATTTGAAAAAATCATGCCCGTACAGCAAGCTGATGTCGGTGACGTCGGCCGAAGAGTTCTCTACGTCTATCGACGTCGCTGACGTATATGTACTTTTACATTACACCAACGTTTAGCCAACATACAACGTCGTTTTCCGTAATTATCCGTCGGTGTAATGTAAGTACACATTTTTCAGCGACGTCGATAGACGTAGGGAACGTCGGCCGACATCGCCGATGTCCGATTGCTGTACATGTGCGCGGGATGCGGGGCAAAAGTTGCACCTCTGATTTCGAGCCCCTATACTGACCTTTTCCGATCTCCATGCAGTCCATCTGACCGAACCCGTCGATTCGACCTCGACAAATCTGGCCATAGTAGACGTAGCTTGACGTTGCTAAGCAACCAAGGCCGTTCGGCATGCCGTTGGACCATTCGCCGTGGTAGAAAATTTTCCCATTTGTGAAGCAGCCGAAACCGTCTTTTAGAAGGCATTGTTCGGAGCGGTCACGTGTGTAGACGAAGCCTCTAGAATCTGGCTGGCTAAGCATTGGCTGCAAATTGGATGCATTTGCTTCTTCATCGGAATTTCTCGGGTTTTTTCAATTCGAATTGGCACTGATGGCGCTCATCATAGTGTGGTCTTTGACAAATGTTTTGCTGCAGTAGAAAGAGAGTTATAGAAGATATTGTTTATGGAGTTATAGGATTTTAATAATGATCGATACATGAAAAAATGTCATGTTTATACTTCTGTTACAATTACTATCACCCGCTTTTTGTGTTGCGAGATATTGTAAATTAGGGCTCGATATTAAGAATTCTTCATATGGTCGGCCGTCTGTACTCAAACCTTGGCTACGCCAATTTGTGGGAAAGCCTGTAAAAATTCAATTAAACAATTAAACATGTTCTCTAGTAAAAGGGAATATCAAACGGACTAATTGCTTTGCTGGAATAGATAAATATTCCTGTGCTTAAGTTTATCAATATCATATATATCCTAACACCCAATTGTTATTTTTGATCGTTTAAACATGATCAGGTATAAGTCTCTTTGTTTTTGATTGATTTAGAGTTGATTTTAAAGAATATTTGCGTTTAGAGTTTTTCTGTGAATCGATAAACAAAACATATGATCGAGAGATGCAAACTTAATTGGCATGGTCACAAAATATTTTAGCTACTGACAATTATTCCCCTCTATCGGCATTCATAATTGGTACATGTACCACACATAGCTTAAATAACTAAGTAGTCTGAGCGGCAAAACGTCTGGCTCTCCAATTCTAAAGCTCATAGACATTAGTTCTGTTCAGTCTGTTCTGTTCTATTGGCGAGGGAAATTTCGCTTGGTCTCCCTTCCTCCAAAAGCTATTTTTCAGCGTCTCCAACAGAAGAGATTATAGCATCCCGTTCTTGGTTCGATTCCTCACGTCGCACGTGGTAACATCAATGTGAGGTTGAAGGCTTGAGGACCAAAACCTTGAAGAACAGTTTATAGTCGTTATTATTGCTCAGCTTGGAGGTTCTATTTTGATGCAGAGCTTCATCTACAGAAGAAAAATACAGAAAGAATCGCTGAATCTGAACTAAGCCTACTATAAGAACTATTTTAATTTGCTACTAAGAAGGAAATAAATTCTGATATTTTGGCGAAATTGTTTTAAACCTTTGTAATTCAGTAATTGGTCTGATGTGTGTTTAACGTGTGGCGTCTGCTTGTTATGACACAAATACCTAAAACAAGCGATATACTCGTACCAAGGGAGATTACCATGTAGTAATTGACAGCATTTGCGTTTCTCTAATTGTACAAGTAATTAAATGATCTAGTAATGTATAGGATTTGGATGGTGCCCACACTTTATAATTGCAATTAAAAATAAACCCTTGGTCTTGCTTTGAAAAGCTGATAAATTTGAGTCACAAGAAACATATAATAAAATAATTAACAAGCAAAGTCAATCATTTGTAGTTAATTTTGAAATATATTGCTTGGACAATTTTGCTTTCATATTTTAATATATCTTTAGGAGATAGTAACAGTGTTTTAATGATAGACATTTGAAATTTTTTAAACGCCACTCGGCCGGTCCTAGACTTTTATTATTGCATGAACGAACGCCTTGAATGATGTCTTGTTTAACGGAAAATTTTTTCATCAGGACTAGGCCTAGGCCTACGCCTACTCAATTTTCTTCAGTTATTTTCAGAGCTGCGCGTTTCTAGAACCAGAATCATATGAGATAAATAGATTTACTCCCTATTCTAAGCCTAGGCCTATGGCATATGCTGTATTTTCAGATGAAATATTCAATTGCATTTCTAAAAATAGCATCCATTCATCAAAGAGCAAAGACCAAAATAAATAAAGTAGGCCTGCCAAAAGTAGGCTAATGATGTCAATTTTATTAAGGCCTTTGAATCCAGGTCTAGGCCTAATGAATGCTCCAAAGAATGCTAATAATATTAGAGGGACCATGTAGGCCCCTTGGCTTAAGTTTTACAAATTAAAAAAATTAAATTAGGCCTAATAGGCATTTGCCTTATAATAAAACATCAATAACATATACATAACTAGCTATGCATAACTATATAGCCCTTTATGGCTTTAAAGAAACATTTCTTGCAATAGCAAGTACTTAGTTAGCCTAAATAGTAGATTTATCTCTACGCACGAAGGAACCTAGTGATAGATTCATTGATTTATGGGCAAAGCATTCTTCTAGTTTTAGCCATAGACATAGATAGATAACGCGACTGTGCAGTAAATCCCAAGCCATGCAGTAAATTCCATTTAAGCATGCTTGGCCATATGTCAATTGCCTAGGCTAGGCCTATATGACATAAACACCACTCGGTTCTAAATATAGAATATAGGCCTAGCCTAGGCTATTTAGGCTAACCAAGTACTTGCTATTGCAAGAAATGTTTCTTTATAGCTATAAAGGGCTATATAATTATGCATTTTCACTTTCAAAGTTGGGCTTAGTAGGTCTATACTACTATACCCCACTCCACAGTCAGGAAAGTAGTAGATTTCATGCAAAATTGCCGCACACGGCGCACACTCAAATGAATTTTCTGGCACACATGGTGCACACATGGCATATGGTACACCATATTTAGTGTAGAGTCAATAGTAAAATCTTCTTAGTTCACATTTAAAATAAGACATGTAAAGGGTGCTTGCATGCTTGTATGCTTGCATACTTACATGCTTGGCACACAGCACATAGTTAAAAATTTGACTGGAGATTTGTTACGGTGCACATGGCTTGCTCACCTTCCTAACAATGGAGTATACCTAAATAAAAAACTTAAATAGGCCCTACCTAAATAAAAAATTTGCTATTATTATAATTAGAATACCTAGCATCCTAGGTCTAGGCCTGCAGTACAATATAAAAGAACTTAAAAAAACAAAATAAATACATTTTTATATGTTTTCTTTTTATAAATATCAAATTTAAGTTGTTTGCCAACCCAACCTATCTCCCCCTATGTTATAAATCAATAATAAAAATTATATAAATATCAAATTGGTAAAAGTAAATTAAAAGCTTTCAAGATCAAATTCACATAAAAATCATATAAGTATATATTTTAAATTGTATAATTAGTTATTTTGATTGAAAGACATTTAATTTAAAATCATTATATCAATGAAATGTTTATTATTCTATATCTTTGCCTTTATTATCTTTAAGTATTTTTTAATTGATTACTATGCTTTAATCTCAAAATAGTTTTTTTAAAATGATATATAGCTTTTAAAAATTAAAAATTAAATAAAATTGCACCCTAAATTTTAAAATAACCAAACCCTGAACTTGAAAATTGGGTATAGCTTAGGTTAGGTGCAATCTATTTTATATATACCCTAGCCTATTTTTCTTTTGAAGCCTTATTTGCACTTTCTTTGAATAAAAAAAGAGAAATTGCACTCTGAGCCTTAAAATTACACCTTGAAAGTGAGCATAGGGTTCAATTTTGCACTTTATCTCTGGCAAAAAACCCTGGAGCCTATATACAATACTTATATAGAAATTATATAGAATTAAATTTATATTTTAATCAGTGTTGGGCATCAATAATGACATACATATGCAACTTCCAAAATTCAGGCAGCTGCGTGACTTAGTTTTAACAAAAAATGCGACATAGTTTTTGGCCAAAAATGCGACTTACCTATGAAAGAAACCCTAAAACAATTTGCCAACAGATCTGCCAACAGTTGCGCATGTATAGTTAATGAAAATCTTGACTTCCATTAATGGCAAATGTGTTAGCATTAAAAAAAATCTTAATTTATTGTCTTATCTTTGTTAAGTTAACTGAAAGTTAACTGATAATTATCAATAAGTGTTAATCCATTAAAGTTAGGCCTAACATAGGAAATACAGAAATCTTGCACTTTTTTCCAAAGCAGACTTCATAATGTATTTATTGTCTTTGCTTTTATACCTTTTTAACAAAATATAGAGGTCATCTAAAAGATGACCTCTATATTTTCCAAGATGTCAGCAGTTCATCTACCTCAGCGGTCTGGTTCCCAATGTTCGCGAGGATCTGTGGCGTCGCCAAGGACTTGCCTGGGCTGCCTTTCGTTCTATAAGGTCAGTCCTGCAGTCCGAGGCCCTACCGGACCGCCAGAGGGTGGCGCTGTTCCAGGCGGTGATCGAAACTGTCCTGTTATACAACGCCGAGACCTGGACGCTGACAGACTCGCTCGAGGCTCAAGTCGACGCGGTGCACGCTGGCCTGCTGCGCGCCGCCTTCAAGATCGGCAACAAGCGAGTCACCAACACGGCGCTCTATCATCGCACCGGCCTGGCCCGTCCTAGCGATCTGCTGCGCCGTCAGCGACTCCAGCTGGCAGGCCACGTCATCTGTGCCGAGGCCTACTGTCCAGAGCCGGTGCAGGAGGTGCTGCTACTTACGTTGCAGGCACCCTACCGGCGGGGACAAGCGAGGACACGGCGCTACGTCGACTGTCTGCTGGCTGACGCCGGCGCCCCGGACTCTGCCGGCGGTGCGGCCTTTGTTCGCGCCCAAGCTTCGAAGCGCGCCATCTGATGCTGCTTTTTCGATCCGGCAGCGTACTCTGTTGTTGTTGTTGTTGTAAAAGATTTACAAGCTAAAAAAAGTAATAAATAATAATTTTTAAAACTTGTATATAATAAAACTAAGCATATGGTTGAAGAAGTAACTTGTTTATATATTTGAAACTTGAAAGCTAATTAGTTTATAATAAAATACAAATAAGAAAGTTGTTTCAGTAGCATTAGCAGATGCAGCAGAATGTTACAAAAGATTGGGAAAGAAGTAAATCTAAGTGATTAATGCTCATGTGCAACAATAAAGTTTACAATTTTAATTTATTATTAAAGTTCATTAGTAAGAAGTTGTCACATTTGCATGATCATTGTTATAAACAAAGAGATTAATCAGGCATTTAGGTAGATTCAAATTAAAGTACAAATTAAATTCAAATGTAATTACAAAATTACATTTGTAATGTTGTAACTTTTTGTCAGACTTATGTTTTTGTTCTTTCTTTGCATCTTTGGTCATTGACATTGCCATTAACATTAACCATGAATTTGTCATTAACTCATATAATTGCAAATTTGTTAATCTGTTAGTTCAAAAATATCTTAATAGCAGTCTGCTAATGTTATGAAAAATCTTAGTGCTTAGTCGATTATTAATGTTTATTAATAGATTAATGCTTATTAATGGACTAGTGCCCAGCATTGATTTTTCTCTTCTATTTTTCTTTGCTACATTTATATCATTTCTTCATTTCTGTTTTATAGGCCATTTTATAACTTGCTTTAGCCAATGATCTTTTTTAGTTAGATTGACTAGGCTAGCTAAGCATTTCATATTTATGAATGAATTACCTTGGATAACACTTGGTTGACTTAGATAATCTAGATAGATAAAATATTACCAAGACAAGTATATTGCAAAACTGATCAACCAAGCATAAAAATATAAATGAAACAAAAAATATAAAAAGTAAAAAAAAAAATAAAAAATTGACAAAGTAGACAAAAAGGATAGAACTTGTATTAGTGATTGAAAAGCATATAAATTAATTAAAAGGAACAATAACTAGTTGAAGCAAAAAAGAGAAAATATTTTAGAGTTGCAAATATATTATAAAATGTCCTCTAAATATAGGTATGCCACACATAGAAAACTATGTTGCATCATCAATGTGAAATTCAAAAAGTCACATGTGTATCATATTGAATTTTGTAGAGTTAGATTTATTGTTCTTAAACTAGAATTACCTAAAGCCTAAAGTGTTTATAAAAATAAATAAGTTAAAAGAATGATAGTTAAAAAGGGGGTCATTTCACAAATCCTAATTTTTACAAAGTCAAAATTAGAACTTTTAATAAAACTTACAATTCATAAACCCAAATTTTTATTATGTCAAAAATGAGCAATGCAATATATTTCATAACTAAATTTTATAATCCCTTAAAAGCATGCACAGAATTTCATAAGCTCTAAATTTCACAAATATCATAATATCATCTCTAAATATCATGATGTCAAAAATGAAATTTGCTTCTAATTTCATGATTCCTAAATTTCATAAGCCATAAATTTGACAATGCCTAAAAGCACCATAAGTATACAATCTTTTAGAAGCCCCAAATCATATCGCCACATTGCATTTTGGCATTTTGAAATTTAGAGCTTATGAAATTTTGTGTCTTGCAACATGAAATTTAAGGTTTGTGAAAGTAACCCTTTGAGAATAACCAGACTATATTTAGCTTTAGCTTGCTAAGAATATTAAATAAATAATGTTTTATCTTTGTATTAAAAATCGATGTCTAGGGATAGTTGCAAATAAAATAGTTAAGTGCTAAGGGCATTTTTAGCTATTTAAAATACTTCTTATATGTTGTTACTAGAAGTAGCCAGTATGATTTTTGTGGCAAATATAAAACTGGATCTTCTAGCAGAAATCTGATTGGTTGAAATGATGCCATTGCCTGTTCACATAGAGTGATACCATCAACCAACCCTAGATATGAATTTTGTTAATATGAACTACTTTAGTATAAAAGCATCAGATAGTTAAGCAATATAGTTCGCATCCATTGGGCATATACACTGCATTTAAACTGTTTTATCTGCAGAAATGGATTATTTTGCTGTACTCTCGTAAGTTGTCTTTATTCATCATTTTTTTGCTACTTTCACTCCATTTTTGTTGTCCTCACAATAACTTTCCAGTCCTCACATTTGCTGTAGCCCTTCAGAATCCTCAGTTTGTGCCACAACCACCTGCCTTCCCAGATCCTCAGTTTCTGTGCCACAGCCACCTGCCTTCCCAGATCCTCAGTTTCTGCGCCACAGACACCACCTGCCTTCCCAGATCCTCAGTTTCTGTGCCACAGCCACCTACCTTCCCAGATCCTCAGTTTCTGTGCCACAGACACCGCCTGCTTTCCCATATCCTCAGTTGCTGGGATACCCTCCCAGATCTTGTTGCTGTGCCACCTCTAGCCTTTAGATGCTCAGTTTCAGAGCCACTTTGCTCGGTTGTCTCATCGTTTGTTTCCTCGGTTGTTAGGCCAGCCTCCCAAATCCTCAGTTGCTAGGCCAGCGTCCCAGATCCTCAATGTCTGGGCCAGTATCCCAGATCCTCAGTTGCTGTTCCAGCCTCCCAGATCCTCAGTTGCTGTTCCAGGCTCCCAGATCCTCAGTTGCTGGGCCAGCCTCCCAGATCCTCAGTTGCTGTGCCAGCCTCCCCAGATGCCCAGTTGCAGGTCTTTACGAATCATATATGTCTTTATTACTGGCGCAAGTCGGTATGCCTGCCCAGTTCTTAATAAAAGGTTCAATAAAAGGTTGCAGAAAAACACACTGCTTTCGTTTCGTTTGCTTTTGAATGATTTGTTAATCACGTTTGCAGTTGTATGGGCCTGCTCCTTGCTTTATACAATACTTATAAATGAATTCTAAAAATGTGCCTTTTGTTTTAAAACAATTTCAGTCAACGCAATTTGAACTAAAAGCAGAGGCTTATCGCCCGTTACCATGGCAGCGGTTGCCGCTTGGCTGCCGTTTGCTCGGGCCGCCGCCATTGGCTGGGTGCCAGTGGCTCAGCAC
This sequence comes from Macrostomum lignano, assembly GCA_002269645.1. Lineage (NCBI taxonomy): Eukaryota > Metazoa > Platyhelminthes > Macrostomidae > Macrostomum > Macrostomum lignano. The sequence goes on from NIVC01000056.1 coordinate 863,081, forward strand.
CCCATGCCGAGGCCGCCGCCGCCAAGTGTGCAGCATTCCCCGGGGGAGCACAGGTTAGTTAGCACTAATTTTATTAGTGATTGAGTTCAAAGGTTCTCTTACGTTTTCTAGGAACTAATCAGCTGGCGAGGCTGTACTGCCATTTTTACTCCCGCATTTTACCCAAAACATTTTGTTATTTTTTTGCAGATCGGACGAAAAGTTATCCATCATAGTGTCCGGTCGGTTATTTGTCACCTGGCGTAATACGCTAGAAAAATTTCCTAACACCCTGCTGGGTAGCGACGAGAAAGAGTACTTTCTAGACGAATCGACTGGTCAGTACTTTTTCGATCGCGATCCTGACATGTTCCGGCATATTTTGACCTATTATCGAACTGGAAAACTGCACTTTCCCAGGTGAGTTGACGCTTCAAGGTTACATTCATTTAGGTATTGTGTGCGCACTGATGCCTGGCAAAACAGCGAGGGCCATGGTCACCGCCCTGATGTCCGCTACGATTGAGTCCAAGCCGGGCCCTGCGGAGGGCGGGGGAAGAAAGACAGGCAATTGTCAAGTTCCGTTCGTAAAATTATTTTGACTCTAGAAAAGTACTGTGCGAACTATTTCAAGTACAAATAGCTATTTTTAAGATACCTAAGCTTAATCAGGCACTAATTTTATGCTTCAAAACTTGTCATAATGTACCTGACACCGAAAAGCTGCAATAGTCTATGGCCAAAACGTTAACAAGTGAACGAGTCTTAACAGAAACAAATAAAACGTATTTTTGTCTATGGTCAAACTGCCAACGAACAGCAAAAGCTTTACACGCTATTGTAGTGGGAAATCCATAATAGGATTTGTATAAGATATTCTATGGCTTTGAGGCTGGTATGTGATTAAGTGAAATACCGACCTCAAACCCATAGAATATCTTATTTAAACTACTTTAATTTTGCGGGATGTATTCAGAAAAATCCCGGAGCCATACTTGTATGTCTATGGTTGAAGTTAGGGATGGGGGTGTGGGGGCCAAGCCCCTGCTGGGGGTGTGGGGGCGAAGCCCCCACATTCTTACCATTGACAAAATTTCATTAAGAAATTTCTCGAGTCACGAAGGAAGAGAAGAGAAAAGCTCGCTTATTTAGATACATACAATAGTCATTGCAATATGTCCGGGAAAGTGATCGATTAAATCCCGCAAAATAAAATCTATGTCAATAGCCTCCCTGAAAGTGAGCTTTAAAGTGGTTTAATCCCAAATGGCTTCACTGGGTTTAGTTGACGCCACAATTCCTCTAAGTATGTTTCTAACAGGGTTTGTGAAGTCCCATGCATGGCGCGCAGCATAGCCTTGCTAAATTTAGGACTTTACTTTAGTTATTTGTTATTTGTCAACTTGTTAAAGATCATTGATGTTTAGACTTGACCATAGACCTTTTTTCAAGTCGAAAAATGTTCAAACGTTCTGGCCATAGACTATTGCAGCTTTCCGGTGTCAGATACATTTTAACAAGTTTTGAAGCATAGAATTAGTGCTTAATCAGGCTTAAGTCTCTTAAAAATATTTATTTGTACTTAAAATAGTTTGTAGATTACTTTTCTGGGGTCAAAATTATTTAACGATCGAACAAAACTTGACAATTGCCGAAATAAACAGCGTGCGGAAAGCCCACCGGGGGACCGCAGCCATCCTACGAAAAATGTTTATGGGGCCAACCTCTAAGGCACAGTGTATACTGGTAATCAGCCTGCGATGCAACAGTGCACCGACTTCCTTGTCTCAGATCGGAGTGCATCGCAGACTACGAAGAGGAACTGGCCTTTTTCGGCATCGCGCCAGACGTTATGGGCGACTGCTGTTTCGAAGATTATCGCGATAGGAAGCGCGAGAACGCCGAACGATTATTCGAAGACAAAGATTCTGAAGCGGAGAAATGCATGCCGCATAGTAATGTTCGAGAGAAATTATGGCGCGGGTTTGAGAACCCGCAATCGTCCACTGCTGCTCTGGTGTTTTATTACGTCACCGGCTTCTTTATTGCCGTATCAGTATTGGCTAATGTTATCGAAACTATACCGTGCGGCATTGTGCCCGGCACTAATCTTAATCCGGCTTGCGGTGATAAGTTCTCCAATGCATTCTTCTGTCTAGACACGGCCTGTGTGCTCATATTTACTATGGAGTATCTGGCTAGACTGTACGCTGCACCGGACAGACTTAAACATGTTAGTATATAGAGCTAATAATTAACCATGGATTAGTACTATTTTTTCATTGATTCTTAGTCACTTCTAATCACTAGATGGGCCACTCAGGCATATATACTTAGAATAAATGTTAGTCAAAGTGTAACTGAGATCCCAAATCCCCTCCAATGTGTGATTGAGATCCCAAATCCCCTCCAATGTGTGATTGAGGTCCCTAATCCCCATCAAGGTGTGACTGAGATCCCAAATCCCCTTCAAGGTGTAACTGAGATCCCAAATCCCCTCTAATGTGTGATTGAGATCCCAAATCCCCTTCAAGGTGTGACTGAGATCCCAAATCCCCTCCAATGTGTGACTGAGATCCCAAATCCCTCCAAGGTGTGACTGAGATCCCAAATCCCCTTCAAGGTGTAACTGAGATCCTAAATCCCCTCCAATGTGTGATTGTGATCCCAAATCCCCTTCAAGGTGTGACTGAGATCCCAAATCCCCTCCAAGGTGTGACTAAGATCCCAAATCCCCTCCAAGGTGTGACTAAGATCCCAAATCCCCATCAAGGTGTAACTGAGATCCCAAATCCTCTTGAATGTGTGACTGAGATCCCAAATCCCCTCCACTAGATGGGCCACTCAGGCATATATACTTAGTAAAACAGCTTTTTACTTTCAGTTCAGTAGCAAAGAAGAACACATAAGCTATTTTATTGAACACATAAGCTTGATCGGCGAAACTAGAGAAATCAGCATCAGGGTGTCCATAGTCACCTGGTGTAATTTGTTGAAGGTGCCGACGGCGTCAGGATGATGACGGAATGCTTGAGAGACTAGCTAAGAATGTCTGACGGTTGATTCTTGCCCACTGTCGAGGCTTGATCGGCGAAACTAGAGAAATCCGCATCAGGGTGTCCATAGTCACCTGGTGCCACAGCTGTTGAGGGTCCAGAAGCTCCACCTGGGTAAAGGCTAGTGACCAACGAAGTCAGAACTGATGCAGACACATGTGGTCGACGTGCTGATGAAATTTGGAGACTTGGCAAGGCTGCACTGAGGCGCAGTGCTGATTGGCGCACAGGGGTGTACTGAATACACTAGCGCTTATGGGAAAAATCCGACCTTCTGGCAGAATCGTCGAATATCTCGACGGTCCGGAGGGCTGGCGACTTGATTCTTGTTTGAGAAGGTGCGCAACAATAAGTTAGCCCGTGTTCTTGAATTTCGTGTGCCTGCGTTGCTCCGTTCCGGCGTAGCAAAAAAAATTGTCAGGGGGGGGGAATTCCCCCCCCCCTTGGTAGTTCTACTGATAATGTACATTAGCCAGTCCACTGAAATGTACATTGCAGCTTTGGGCTGAAATTCCGTGAAAGGCAAAAAATGGGTGGCGGGGCGGGGGTAAAGCTTCTGTGTGGAGTTGGAGGGGCTTAGGCTAGGGGAATAAGAGCCAATAATGAGCCTGGTCTTTAGAATACATTAAAATGCTTCAGTTCAACTTACTACTGAACTGAAAGTAGATTACACGCAAATATCTGTGCTCCTAATTCCAGTGGATGCAGCTCTTCTAGTTCACTCTGCTTCCAGTTGATAGAGTTCTTTCTATTGTAGTTCACTTCACACCTAGTGGGTAAAGTTTGTTCGAGGTGACTCCCAACCCAGTAGCCTAAGTTTAATCCTTATTTTTACTAGAGGTTACTCATGTCTATTGGTTAAATTTCATTTTTAGTGACTCCACGCCCTAGTCCCTAAAGTACATTCTAGGTCATTCCAAACCCAGTCTTCAAAGTACATTCTAGGTCACTCCACACCTAGTATTCAAAGTACATTCTAGGTCACTCCACACCTAGTATTCAAAGTACATTCTAGGTCACTCCACACCTAGTCTTCAAAGTACATTCTAGGTCACTCCAACCTAGTCTTCAAAGTACATTCTAGGTCACTCCAAACCTAGTCTTCAAAGTACATTCTAGGTCACTCCACACCTAGTCTTCAAAGTTCGTTCTAGGTCACTTCGCATCTAGTAGCTAATCCTTATCTATTCACCTAGTATTTCAAGTTCATATATATATTGGTTTTGATTTGCTGCCACAAAAAAATAAGGAGTGTAGTATTAAAAGCATTATAAATCATATTTAAGCTTGAAATTATATCCTACATTCAGGCCCGAGAAGTAATGAGCGTTATCGATTTAGTAGCCATCCTGCCATACTACATTGGCCTATTCATGCCCGACAACAAAGACTTGAGCGGCGCATTCGTCACTCTGCGAGTATTTCGAGTGTTTCGAATTTTCAAATTCTCCCGCCATTCGATGGGATTGAGAATTCTTGGCTACACTTTGCAGTCTTGCGCCTCCGAACTGGGCTTCCTACTGTTCTCAATGTCTATGGCCGTTATCATATTTGCCACTGTTATGTATTACGCCGAGAAAAACCAGCCAGATACTGGATTCTCATCCATACCTGCATCGTTTTGGTATACTATTGTTACTATGACAACGTTAGGGTGAGTGGGCTGAACTGGTATCTTCTGTTAGATCTATAGCCTTTTAGGTTAAATCTAAAAATTTCGGACATGTCAGTAATGTCTCTTGTGGTTTACAATATTTTATATATGGCTAACTAGTTGGTCAAACTCCCAGAGGACTAAGGGCAGGCCAATGCAGTTAGTATGATTTTTATAAAGGTTTAGATGGTAAACTAAGATCACAAAGTACTTTTTGAAATCTGGCTAGAAATTTCAACTATCTTTTTCTGATGCTGTTTAGAGAGAATGTTTTAAGTACAGGCTCTGTAGTGACTTCTTGTGGTAATCTGAAGGATTGGAGGGTGTCACTCTGGAGTAATAAAGAGTGTCACTCGAGTATTCAGGGTTATCACTCTAGAATATTGGAGGGTGTCACTCTGAAGTGTTGGAAGGTGTCACTCTGGATTATTGGAATGTGTAACTCTAGAGTATTTGGAGGGTTTCACTCTAGAGTATTGAAGTTGTAGGATGTCCCTTTGGAATATTAAAGGTGTCACTCTGGAGTATTGGAAGGTGTCACTGGAGTATTAAGGGGTGTCACTCTGGAGTATTGGAAGGTTTCGCTGGAGTATTGAAGAGTGGCACTCTGGAGTATTGGAAGGTGTCACTGGAGTATTGACGGGTGTCACTCTGAGTATTGGAAGGTTTCGCTGGAGTATTGAAGAGTGGCACTCTGGAGTATTGGAAGGTGTCACTGGAGTATTGAGAGGTGTCACTCTGGAGTATTGGAAGGTTTCGCTGGAGTATTCAAGAGTGGCACTCTGGAGTATTGGAAGGTGTCACTGGAGTATTGAGGGGTGTCACTCTGGAGTATTGGAAGGTTTCGCTGGAGTATTGAAGAGTGGCACTCTGGAGTATTGGAAGGTGTCACTGGAGTATTGAAGAGTGGCACTCTGGAGTATTGAAGGGTGGCACTCTGGAGTACTCAAAGGGTGGCTCTCTGGAGTACTCAAGGGTGTCACTAGAGTATTGAGGGTGGCACTCCGGGGTATTAAAAGGTTGTCACTCTGGAGTATTGGAAGGTTGTTACTCTGGAGTATTGGAAGGTGTCACTGGAGCATTGGAGGGTGTCACTTTGGAGTATTGGAGGGTGTCACTCTGGAGTATTGGAGGGTGTCACTGGAGTACATGTATTGAAGGGTATCAGTCTAAAGTACTCAAGGCTGTCGCGTCACTCTAAAGGATTAGGGTGGTAAGATGAAACTTGCATAGATCAAACACAGCAGTTAACAGAAAATATCTTATTGCTGTTAAAGTAGACCAGGTAAATAAAAATGGTAATGTGCTTCACCAATTTGCAGGTACGGCGACATTGTCCCGGCAACCATAATGGGGAAAATAGTGGGCGGAGTTTGCTCTCTATCCGGCGTGCTGGTAATAGCCCTGCCCGTGCCAGTTATTGTCAGCAATTTCTCTCGGATCTATCATCAGAATCAGCGGGCTGACAAGAGAAAGGCGGAAAAGGTTTATGTTTTATTGTAATATCTGTGCATCCCCCCAACATGGGATTAGTTGATTTGGATCCCATTGCTCAAGATGGAATTGAGAACTCCTTCGATTATGTAACCCCTAAATCCCAAATCCCTTTCAAAGTGTAACTGAGATCCCAAATCCCCTCCAATGTGTGATTGAGGTCCCTAATCCCCATCAAGGTGTGACTGAGATCCCAAATCCCCTCCAAGGTGTAACTGAGATCCCAAATCCCCATCAAGGTGTAACTGAGATCCCAAATCCCCATCAAGGTGTAACTGAGATCCCAAATCCTCTTAATGTGTGACTGAGATCCCAAATCCCCTCCAAGGTGTAACTGAAATCCCAAATTTCGAATGCTATCTAATAATCCTATTTGCGTAACATTGTTGCAGAAATCCCGCCTAGCTCGCATCCGGTTGGTCAAAGCCACTTCCGGTGCAGCATTCATTGCTAGCAAGCTGCGCTGCAGTGGATCCGCCGATGCAGCCGCACTCGCAGCCGCTTCTGGTGCATCAGACGAGCATCTAGCAGGCAATCATAGCGCCGCCGCTTCGGCCGCGTCTAACGCTGTTGCTGCTGCTACCTCCGCGGCCGTTGCTGGGCCATTTGAACGGCAGCATTATCATTTGCTCACCTGTCTGGAGCGCACGACTGTGAGTTCAAGACGCCTAAAAAGTACAAAAAATCACATCGGAAATAACTTATTAGATGACGAGGAATTGGCTTCTAATGCTACAGCTAAATTTACTCCTGCCTTTTACTCTTAAAAATTATATTTAATTCTCATGTATGATGATCAGGGTCGCGAGTTTGCGGATGTTGACCAGGCTGACTTGCAATCGCTTCAATGGGATCTGAAAATTCAAGAGAAATCAACAGCTCAGTCTCCATCAACTCACGCTGCTGATGCTGATGCTGATGATGATGCCGAAGTAGCGGTGGCCTCGGGTGAACCCGGGACCGTCAGCGGCTGTTGCGGCATTCTGGGGCTCGGATTGAGCTGTAACACAGACGGGACTAAACAGCTGGTAAGTAATTTTATTTGCTTTGAATTGTTATTGGATTCTTGCTTTTCTGGCATCAGCTGTATTTGGCATTGTAGGAATATTGTGACTTGAATAACCCGGTCTACCTTCACAGTCTACCCTCCCAATCTACCCCCCCCCAGTCTACCCTCCCAATCTACCCCCCCCAGTCTACCCTCCCAATCTACCCCCCAGTCTACCCTCTCAATCTACCCCCAGTCTACCCTCCCAATCTACCCCCCCCAGTCTACCCTCCCAATCTACCCCCCAGTCTACCCTCCCAATCTACCCCCCCAGTCTACCCTCCCAATCTACCCCCAGTCTACCCTCCCAATCTACCCCCCCAGTCTACCCTCCCAATCTACCCCCAGTCTACCCTCCCAATCTACCCCCCCAGTCTACCCTCCCAATCTACCCTCCCAATCTACCCTCCCAGTCTACCCTCCCAGTCTACCCTCCCAATCTACCCCCCAGTCTACCCTCCCAATCTACCCCCCCCAGTCTACCCTCCCAATCTACCCCCCCCCCAGTCTACCCTCCCAATCTACCCCCAGTCTACCCTCCCAATCTACCCCCCAGTCTACCCTCCCAATCTACCCCCCAGTCTACCCTCCCAATCTACCCCCAGTCTACCCTCCCAATCTACCCCCCAGTCTACCCTCCCAATCTACCCCCCAGTCTACCCTCCCAATCTACCCCCCAGTCTACCCTCCCAATCTACCCTCCCAATCTACCCTCCCAGTCTACCCTCCCAGTCTACCCTCCCAATCTACCCTCCCAATCTACCCTCACAATCTACACCCCCAGTTACCCTGACACTACCCTCCCAGTCTACTCTACCCTGACAGTCTACTCTCACATTCTACCATTCCTTCTATTTGCTGTCCATTATAGTTAGTTTAACTCTGAGATTAGCATAGTTATGATTGGCGCAACAAGCGTCACTAGCACTGTAGAACTGTACTGCAGTGTCCATTTAGTTGGGTTCTGCCGCCTGCCCATCGCAATTCCCTCCTATCCTTATGCTGGCGAACCCGATCGCCCATCACCGCCCCTTCCCTTAGCAACAGAGCTCCCTTCCGATTAACATTCTCCGCACCCCTAACATTGCTGGCGGGTTATTAGAGTTTCCGGGCTCCCCGGGGCTTAACTGGACCTAAAGGGTTGACGCGTATCTCCGCTTGGCTAGGCAAAATAGATCCTTGTCACAAAATTGGGCCTCTGGAACCCTCTAGCCTAGCTGTGCCCAACTGGTATGCCATCCTTGCCCCAATATTGAGTACAAATTGCTTTTGAGCTCGCGGGATAAACAGTAAACAGTTTTTTTTCTCTCTCTCTCTCGCAAGCGTTTAGCCGCCTGCAATTCAGGGAGTAGCCGCGTGTGTTAGTAGGTTAAAATGCATGCTTTGACTCAATTTTTCATGCCGGCCGGCTAAGCATTAACATTCCGAGTGCAGTTCCGGCGCGGCGCCGCTCTCCCGGAGGCGGTTTTGCCCAAAAACTCATCAGTATTATCTGACCTGCTGTTTGCTACTCGATATTTGTATCCAGACCCAATTTTCCATCTGTTTTGGCGTAGTGGGACTCCTGAGGGGAGGGTTGGAGTCTACTAATTTGGCTGGCTCGGTGTCCTGTTCCGCTGCGGGCTAACTTTTTTATTAACTTTTTTCTTCTTTGCCGACTCGGCTCCGGTTACGGCAAGTAGGTCACTAAAACACTGACCTACAGACAGGCTGGCAGACAGACAGACAGGCAGGCAGGCACACACTAAAACAGACAGACAGCCTCTATGACAGACAGACAGACAGACAGACAGACACTAAGACAGACAGACAGCCATTAAGGCAGACAGACAGACACTAAGACAGACAGACAGCCACTAAGACAGACAGACAGCCTCTAAGACAGACAGCCACTAAGACAGACAGACAGCCTCTAAGACAGACAGACAGACACTAAGACCCAAAGACAGACAGACAGACACAGAGACAGACAGACAGGCACTAAGACGGACAGACAGACACAGAGACAGACAGACAGACCCAAAGACAGACAGACAGGCACAGAGACAGACAGACAGACACAGAGACAGACAGACAGGCACTAAGACAGACAGACAGACACTAAGACCCAAAGACAGACAGACAGACACAGAGACAGACAGACAGGCACTAAGACGGACAGACAGACACAGAGACAGACAGACAGACCCAAAGACAGACAGACAGGCACAGAGACAGACAGACAGACACAGAGACAGACAGACAGGCACTAAGACAGACAGACAGACACTAAGACCCAAAGACAGACAGACAGACACAGAGACAGACAGACAGACACAGAGACAGACAGACAGACCCAAAGACAGACAGACAGGCACAGAGACAGACAGACAGGCACTAAGACGGACAGACATGAGCACACGCATCCACACTACAATGCCAGCATACTCCGCCGTCGCACTCCCGCAGTCTGGCCGAAGCAGCCCGGCCGAAGAAGCGGCTGGAATTGAATCAATCAGTTTAAAGGCGCATCATCTGGTTGACGAAACTGGTGCACCGGCCGCCGCGGCGACTTCCGGCACATCCGCAGCGGTCTAGACAGACGGCCTAGTTTGTGGAAAAATGCAAGGAATTTTGTTCATCTTATTTTTTGTTTGATTTTTCTCTATTCTGTCGTATTCTATAGCAGCCCTTATTAATGTGATTACAGTGTTATATAATATTTTTTTTGTTTTCTAGTTGCACACACAACCGCTAAGTCGTTTGCACAAATAGTATATAAATTAGGTTCTTTTGTTCTCTCTTTTGGTTTGCTCTTTTTATCTGTAAAACTAATTATAAAATATACCTAAGACAGAAATTGAACTGCTTTCTTTTTATCATTCTTTGGGTGTTGTTTTGTCTTTAAAAACATTATTTTACTACTTACTAGTACTTTAAGTAGCCTAGGTTAATTTTTGTTTAGTTGGTCTTAGTAATGGTTGACTTACATTATTCCGTCGGTACCGTTGTTTAGGTCTAGAACTAGGTCTAGAAAGTTGTTATTGCTTTTGACAAGAGGCAGACCCAATGTTCCTATTTTGATATGTTTTGCCTTTCTTATAGATCTATTGATATCCAAAAATAAAAACCTGCCTTCTAAAATTTTCCAAGAAACGAGGTTTCCCGTCCTACTTAAGTAGTCTGAGTGAAACACGTTTTTAGGCCAACCGACAGACTTCATACTGAATCAAATATACTTTTGGCCATAGACATTCTCAGCGGACTGGCTGCCGTCATGGATGAAGGAATAGAAAGGATCGCTCATCTGAAAGCGAGTCTATGGCCAAGACTTTCTAAAAATTGGGATATCCCCCATGAATTTTATTGGCTGCTGGAATTTAATAATAGTCTCCCGTAAGTTCTTAATGGCTGAAGCTTGTACCTGGGGAAATGCTAATTTCTTTCCCTTAAGCCGTCATAGCCCAGAGGAAGTTAAAGATGTCTAACGTTAATCGTGACTGGAATTTCCTTCGCGTACAAGCTTCAGCCAGTAGGAACTTAGGGGTACTATTATTAAATTCCATCAGCCAATGAAATTCATGGAGGAATATCCCAATTTTTAGGAGGTTTTGGCCATAGACTCGATTTCAGATGAGCGATCCATCCTTTCTATTCCTTCATCCATGGCTGCCGTGCGTTTCAGCAATCATCTTATTGTTTATCCGGTGGGCCGTAGCCATAGATCTTATCCAAGATATTCTCGATTCCAAGTGCAGTCACATTAATTTGTGGCTAAATTGGAATCTCGGCTTGGCTCTGCTCGTGCAATTAACGCCCTTGAGGGCCAACCCCCCCAAGGCACAGTGAAGTGTACATGTCTAACGATAAATTAAGTTAGGGCCGCTGTACACTCCTGTGTCAGTGTGTGCCTGCGCGTATGACTGCGTACGTATCCGCGCGCTTGTGTGCTTGCTCAGGGGAGTGGATAGGTTGCACAGATTTATTGTTTTTAAGGTGTAGGAGACGTAAATTTGTTTTCAAGTTAGACTTATAAGTCTTTTAATTTTCGTATCAAATGCAATCTTGTGCTTAAACAAACAAATCGGCAATGGGTCCAATTCAAGACATCATCACCAGCACAGGTGATTCCTCTGCACTAACCGCCGCGGAACGGGCCCACCTGTTGATTTATAGTCACGCCGAATCGCCTAGCAACACTTTAGTAGCCTATTCTACTAATTTTGGTCAAGTATTATTGTGCAACATCCATTCAGCTAATTGTTCGAACGATTCAGTTAATGCTGATTTAACTTCGACCAATGTGTCCGCTGTTGAACCATGCTTATCGCCTACTAGCATTTTCAAAGCTAATCATTTTGGTATTTATTGTTTAGCAACAATCGCTAGTTCTGCTGATAGTAGTGAGCATGGATTCTTGGCGGCTGGTTCTGCTAATGGAGTTTTCGGTTACAGTTGGACAGATTTAGTCAATCTCGATGGTTATGACGCTTCACCAGCTGTCAGATGGCGCTTGGATTTATCTGGCGGCACCGCCAATTCATTGGCAAGCATGTCCGATGGTCATCAGCTCATTGTTGCCTGCAATGACGGGTGCGTGAAATTGTACGATTTAGGTCACGGTGGTCGACTGGTCCGCGCTTGGAGTTTCGGTTAGTATAGAATAATAATGTTTTCTTTATTAGTGATGTTATATTGTTGTCTATGGCCAAACCAGAACTCTAGATTAGTTGTCTTTGGTCAAACCAGAATTCTAGATTCGTTGTCTATGGTCAAACCGGAAATATAGATTAGTTGTCTATTGTCAAACCAGAACTCTAGATTAGCTCTCTATGGTCAAACCAGAAAACTTCTAGTCTATGGCCAAACCAGAAAACTGTTAGTCAATGGCCAAAACAGAGCTTTTAATTGTCTATGGCCAATGCAAAAACACTAGATTAGTTGTCTATGGCCAAAACAGAGCTTTTAATTGTCTATGGCCAATGCAAAAACACTAGATTAGTTGTCTATGGCCAAAACAGAGCTTTTAATTGTCTATGGCCAATGCAAAAACACTAGATTAGTTGTCTATGGCCAAAACAGAGCTTTTAATTGTCTATGGCCAATGCAAAAACACTAGATTAGTTGTCTATGGCCAAAACAGAGCTTTTAATTGTCTATGGCCAATGCAAAAACACTAGATTAGTTGTCTATGGCCAAAACAGAGCTTTTAATTGTCTATGGCCAATGCAAAAACACTAGATTAGTTGTCTATGGCCAAAACAGCTTTTAATTGTCTATGGCCAATGCAAAAACACTAGATTAGTTGTCTATGGCCAAAACAGAGCTTTTAATTGTCTATGGCCAATGCAAAACACTAGATTAGTTGTCTATGGCCAAAACAGAGCTTTTAATTGTCTATGGCCAATGCAAAAACACTAGATTAGTTGTCTATGGCCAAAACAGAGCTTTTAATTGTCTATGGCCAATGCAAAAACACTAGATTAGTTGTCTATGGCCAAAGCAGCTTTTAATTGTCTATGGCCAATGCAAAAACACTAGATTAATTGTCTATGGCCAAAGCAGCTTTTAATTGTCTATGGCCAATGCAAAAACACTAGATTAGTTGTATATGGCCAATGCAAAAACACTAGATTAGTTGTCTATGGCCGAACACTAAGTCTATGTACTAGTTTTTCATGGTTACAGCAAAAATCTTTATCTTTAATGTGCCTAAAAAGTGTAGTTTATAGTTATTATCATTTTTATATGCCCATGAGCAACAATCAAACTTTTTGGTTTGGCCATAAGCAACTGTCAACTTGCAATTGAGCTAAAATATTCAACCAAAGCTTTCATTTAAACTAATAATTCTACCAGATGATTCTTCATCCAAACAGTCGGCCGCATCAGTTCTTCGAGTTACCGTCGGCTCATCCGATTCTAGCTCAGCCGTCTGCTCAGACGAAGCAGGTTTTGTTCGTTTCTTAGACTCGCGTCAGCGCTCAGTTCGCAACAGTTTCCAACCGGCACTTGCTGCCCCAGATTCTGTTGCTAGGCCGTATCTAGGCAACTGGCTAACCTGTTTAGCCTGCCGACCGGACACCGTAGATTGGTTCGCCTGCGGCGGCGGGCCTCGCTTAGCTATTTGGCATAGTGCCAATTTGATCGAACCAATTGCTACCATAGACTGGCAACCAACTGACCAGTTTACTCCGTTCTGCGCCGAATTTTCACCCTGCGATCGACTCCTAATTGGCGGAAATTCTCCCTTAGTTGGTCAAGTGTCAACAGTCAATGGCAGTTTAGTTGCCAAAACTAAACTGTCTTGTTGGCAGACTATGTCTATTGGATGTTTAGGCATCGGCGGAGATGGCGGATTGTCCAGCGTGAGAGACTGGCGATTCACTGGCTGCGGTCTTGGTTCTCGAATCGACGTTTGCTCTCAGCTTGGCTATCGGCTGTTTAGTCTGTCTGCTTGAAACTCTATTGTCGTTTTTTACGTGTCAGGAGTCGTGAACAAGTGAAGTTAAGAGGCTCTAGAGTGCATAGTGCTGAATGGGGTCGAGGGCCGCTTTGCACCCTGTGTAAAACAATTTGTGTAAAACGACTCAAACAACTGTTTAGTCACGAGGGCATCACGTGAGTTGCAGAATCGTAAAAAAGAGTCTCAAAAAGTCGTCCAAGATTCGCATGAGCCCTTAACTTTCTACTGACTTTAGTAGACTAAATAGAACTCAGTTATCTCAGAACTCAGTCGTTTTAAAGTCATCTAGATTAGCAACAGCTCTAAAACTGTGTATGGTTGCGTGCTGCGTACAGTATTGGCGAGCTGTATGTGCTCAGGAGCCAGCGGAATAGGTAGAACTGTCTCATCGTTGGTTGTTGATTTAAAAGGTATACAACTATATCGTGTTACAAGCTGTTAAAAGCAATACTGTAGGTAAAACTCTTGAAATCGGCTTTTCATTGGTTCCGCGATCAGTATGGCTGAAACTATCCCCAGCGCTAGACTAGTGGCTTATATTTGAATTCTGTTGAAGGCTTAAAAATTAAGCCTTCGTAAAAATTACAATCTTGTTGAATTATAGGTTTACTTGTTATTATGCTACTTTTTATTTTATTTAAAAGCATTTCTACTATTAATTACTTGCTATTTTATACCGGTAAGAAATTGAAACAAATACAAACTGCCAAATTAATATGCATTACCAATATTTCTTTTGTTGTTTTTTGTTACGTGACTATAGTATAAGTAATTATTAGTATCGCTTTTGACGCTCTAGATAAGACTTTAGACATTCAAAATAAGACTGCATAGGATCGCAAGCAAGGCCAGGCTAGCCACGGCCAGAGCATGCCCAGTCTTGGCTGCAGGAATGGCTTGGCCATAGACTAAAAAATGGAATATCAAAATGAGAATAAGACGCTCAATATGAGACTGAGTGTGAAAGCCTTCAGATATCGCTCTAACCCTCTGACCTTCAGCCAGCTCTCCTTCTTCACCCCTTGGGTTGCATCTGACCCCTTGGATTTCACTGTGATGGCACCATCGATTCCTGCAGCAGACCGTCAACGTCTGATCGACGCAGTAAACAATGGATCAACCATCCTAGCTGCCGCTCAAATTCTGCTTCTTGTTTATTGCCTAATTTCTCCTTAGCTGTTTGTATGGTGACTGCCAAAAAGCAAATAAATTACGTTCACTCCCGGTCTCATATTGAGCGTCTTATTCTCATTTTGATATTCCATTTTTTAGTCTATGGCCAAGCCATTCCTGCAGCCAAGACTGGGCATGCTCTGGCCGTGGCTAGCCTGGCCTTGCTTGCGATCCTATGCAGTCTTTTTTTGAATGTCTAAAGTCTTATCTAGAGCGTCAAAAGCGATAGTCTATGTCAATGAAAAATATAGCTAATTTAAAATAGCCCTACCTTAAGGAGAGACATCCCATTATTGATTTTAGTTCAATTTATTGACTTTCAGATTCGCCTTGAGAGCATCATTGTCAACTACTAATTAATGCACAATTAACGCAGTATTTACGTCGTATGTAAAAAACAATAAAGACATGTCAGCAGAGACGGAAGAATCAGAAATAATCTTGCAAACGGAAACTGAAACATCAGATATAAATCAAAATAGCATCGTTACGGCCGCACCAGCGCCATTAATTAATTCTTCATCATCGGCGCAAATTGTCCGACAGCCTCCTCCAAGACCGCCGCCTCCGCAGATTAGTTCAAATAGGGAATCGAAGCCGGACTTAATACAAGATTCGAACTCAGACATGACACAAGATTCGAACCCAGACATGATGCAAGATTCAAACCCAGACATGATGCAAGATTCGAACCCAGGCATGATGCAAGATTCGAACCCAGGCTTGATGCAAGATTCGAACCCAGGCATGATGCAAGATTCGAACCCAGGCATGACACAAGATTCGAACCCAGGCATGATGCAAGATTCGAACCCAGGCATGACACAAAATTCAAACCCAGGCTTGATGCAAGATTCAAACCCGGGCACGATGCAAGACCCAGGCTTGATGCAAGATTCGAACCCAGGCTTGATGCAAGATTCGAACCCAGACATGATGCAAGATTCGAACCCAGACATGATGCAAGATTCGAACCCAGGCATGATGCAAGACCCAGGCTTGATGCAAGATTCGAACCCAGGCATGACACAAAATTCGAACCTGGGTTTTACTCAGGATTCAAACCCTGATCCAAATCGAGCTCCTAGCTCAAACCAATCGTCCGAGTCTTATAGAAAGCGTTCAGGTGCGCATCTTTGGGCAGCGGTTAGCTATAGTTTGTCTAGTTTCTCAGAGATTCGTCACAAAGCCGATCCTCTGTTTGGCGATTCATCGTCGCAGTCCAGAGGGGGTGCAGAGCCACAGCCGCTCACTGACATTGTCCCGGTGCGTCCGACGCTTGAGCAGCTTCGTGACTGCACTCAGCCGCCTGTGGTGCTAGTTCACGGTCTATTTGGCTTTGGGCCCGACGAGATGCTCACACCGAAAGGTCGAGTGCACTATTGGGAGACTGCGATTGATCGGGACACAAATTTTCACGGCCTGCTAGTATTGGAAGCATCGGTTGGTCCAATTAGTTCTTATCACGATCGAGCTTGTGAATTGTTCGCCCAGATTGTCGGCTGTCGGGTTGATTATGGAGAGCAGCACAGTTTGACTCACCGGCACGATAGGTGAGCGGGTGGCTTATGGTGCTTGTTGACTGAGAACTCAGTCTAAGTAAGCAACTTTGCACTGACTGGCTGAATGTAGGACTGCACGCGGCACTTTATAGAGCTAACGGGGACAGAATTAAAGTTACAAAAGAAAAGAAACTAAAGTTACAGATACAGACACTGTCCGAAATGGCGTGGGTTTGAATTCCACCGCTGCCACCAATGTAATAGCCGAGAATATAGGACAAAATAAACGAAGCATATTTGGCATTAATGATCAATGGCATTCAATTTATAAAATGCCGACTATAGAATTACGAATTAGAATACAAATGACTCGCCCCTGAGGGGCAGAGGTTAAAACGTACACAGCCACACATACAAAAAGCACGTGACCAACTAAAGGAATAACAAACAAGTGCAAAGGCCCATCCTCACACGCAAACATCACACCACATACAGACAGGCAGACAGATAGAAGACAGACGGACATCCAGGACACTCCGCGATCGACGGGAAAAATGCTGTAGATTTTGCATACAGTTGTTCACCCCTTAGGAAAAGCAAAGCATACGCAGTATCAAATAGACAGATAAAAGAAACCTCTTGTCTTTCGCACAACTGGTACAGATACGGTCGCGACTTCTCCGACAAGCCGCTATATCCCTGGTGGAGCGAGGACCGACCGTTGCACTTTGTGGGTCACTCGGCTGGCGGTAATACAATTCGCCAACTGCAGCACCTGCTCCAATTGGACTTCTGGGATCGGGGTACGAATGCATCGTGGGTGAAATCAGTCACCTGCATTATGGCGCCAATGAACGGTTCAACGGCGTCTTATTTAGCCGGTTGCAATGTTGAAACCGGCCTATTTGGACTGTCCAATATTGTACCTTTAATTAGCATGGTTGATACTCTTGGCGCGGCGTTTGGATTTCCCGTTAATGAGAGACGGCGCATGTTGTTATGGAAATTGGAGCACTTTAATATTAGCCAAGTGAGTCTGCTATTTTAATGCTCTAGACATGAGCTATCATTCTTCCCTTACCTGTCTTAATCCGGTATTGTTGTGTCCTTGTTTAACTCGGTTATTTGGTCACTCACTTCTGTCACTGTGTCTTATGTTCTTCTTTGTCTTATTGTATCACTCCTGGAGTCTTGCTTCCACTTAGTGTAGAATCTGTTTACAATTACCGTTAGTCGAAGCCAGTTCTCTTGAACCGACACACTATCCACAGGACGATTTTTCCGATTTCAATCGGTTACGACAGCGCATGTCGGAAAGCGGTTTCCTACTAGGAGAAGACAATCTAGCCTACGATTTAACGTTGCAATCGTGCGAAAAGTTCAACGCTCTGGTGCCTGATTTTCCGAATACTTATTATCTGAGCTATACTGCGTCTTGCTCTACGTATACACAGGTGACTACTTATAGGGATATTTGTTGTTGGTTCGTGTGCAGCCTTCTTACTTAACATGAGACCCCGACAAGCCCTTCTCATCCGTCATTTACCCCCAGACCCCTGTAATTTACCCTCCTAACCCCATGTCATTTATCCGCATCCCCTGTCGTTTACCCTCCTCACACTATTATTCAGTCCAAATGTCATTGTCGTGACTGTACAACCAGCCCACTATTCCACGCCCCAATCGCAGGTGAAGACCTTCATGGCCGGGCCTTACCTGTATATGCGGAATCGCAAATTTTCCGCCATGCCCCCCGGCTGGTCCTGGTCACGTGACTGGCAAATTAGCGACGGTTTAGTGCCGCTAGCGAGTCAAATGTCGCCTTCTGGCCCTCTGCCTAGGACAATGGTTTGTCTGTCCGTGCCGGAAGAATCCGCCGCGAACGCTGCTGACAAGTCCGGTACGTTTTAGTTTTCACGTTATTTGTCTAGATTCTAGGTTGGAAGGAGTTTGAGGATCTTATCTTTTGCCAGAAAACTAATATTACTAAGTTTACCCATCGATTTTTGAGGCTGTCTACGTTTGAGTCTCAATCAATTTTTAGACTGTTTTGCTGATTGTGGTTCTTTACCTTTCATTTGGCAAGGCTCCCCCAGAATCAGTTGTTCTTATTACTACTAAGTTTACTGAACCTATATTTTGAGGCTCTCTACGGGGTAAATTTGCTAGGTTACTTGAATTTATAGTGCTTTGTTTCACAGCTTTTAAATTTACAAGACTGCCTGGAATATTAAAAGTTTGATTAATTCTACGTTTTAACTTAACTTAAGGCTCTCTACGTTTAAATTGCTCAGCTGATTTGAGGCTCTCTACGTAGGCTTGATAAAAAAGTTTTCTCGATTTTTGTTCAAGAGGCATCTGTTTAGTTTAAATAGCACGATTTATACTATGCTTAGCTCCGCTAATTTAAGGCTCTCTACGTTAGCTGGCTATCTAATTGAATTTATAATATTTAGGTCAATATAACTTAGAAGAAAACTTTTTACTATTTTAGCTAAATCTTCCACCAACAATGGCGAGCACGATTCGGAAAAAATTCAACGAGGCATTTGGTATACCGAGTCAATGGCTTCAGTAGCACAATCTGTCACCAAGCACTGGGATCATTGCGACGTCATCTGTGCTCGCGGCCTTCTTTGGGAAGGCATCGTTGATCGTATTCCGGTTATTAGTAATGGTGCGCAGGCGCTGATGGGCTTGGGCAAACGACTTGGAAGATTACCCAAGGAGCGCAGCAGCCTTGCCAGGGTGTCTAAAGCCGAACAGAGGCGATTCTATGAGGCTCTCTACGCTAGACTTAGCCAACTAGAATGATTGATTGTTTTATTAGACTACGGTGTGTTGGGGCTGTCGGTTATTTCTCTTGGGATACAGAAGGCTCTCTACGTAAAGTCAAGCTAATTAGAATATCTTTTGATGAGTAATGACGCAATGAGACTCTCTACGCAACGCTTAGTTTACAAAAAGAAATTTTATGATTTTAGACTAGAGATCAAAGTTTCCGATACAGATACACTTACATAAGGCCCCCTACGCTAAGCTTGGCCAATTAGAGTAACTTGTCAAAGTTCTGAAGAGCTCCTATCGTTTCATCTGCAAAACATGCGCATCAGTCGCTCATTTTGTTGTTTTCCAAAGTTTTTTTTTAAGTTAAGTCTTCTAAAGTTACAGAAAACACATTTGAACAGTATTTATTCAGCGTAGCATGCCATCACAATATTATTTTGTTTATGTAAAAAAGGCAATTTTAACAGAACTATGTTTTTTGGCTCATGAGAAACTCTTTCAGAAAATTCATATATTATATTCACGGAACTTGATCATATTTTGCTCTTTATATTTTCTGCTACGAAAATTTGAGCAAAAAAATTTTTTTTTAGTAGTAATTGGTGCTGTGATTTTTTATATAACTGTGACAGTCTCCACATTATTCATTTATACAGTATTCCCTTTGATCTGTGTTGGTTTTGCCTTCTTTTTAAATATTTAAGTCAATTACAGATAAATTGTTTTTCAACAAAACTATCGCATAAACAAAATTAAAAAATAATATTATTGAATTCTGTTTTTCTAAAATTGCATTTTTCATTTGTTAATATCTGCGAATAGATAGATAAAGAAATAAATAGATAGATAGATAGATAGATAGATAGATAGATAGATAGATAGATAGATAGATAGATAGATAGATAGATAGATAGATAGATAGATAGATAGATAGATAGATAGATAGATAGATAGATAGATAGATAGATAGATAGATAGATAGATAGATAGATAGATAGATAGATAGATAGATAGATAGATAGATAGATAGATAGATAAATAGATAGATAGATAGATAGATAGATAGATAGATAGATAGATAGATAGATAGATAGATAGATAGAATATTATAGATATAATTGATAGATAGATAGATAGATAGATAGATAGATAGATAGATAGATAGATAGATAGATAGATAGATAGATAGATAGATAGATAGATAGATAGATAGATAGATAGAATATTATAGATATAATTGATAGATAGATAGATAGATAGATAGATAGATAGATAGATAGATAGATAGATAGATATATAGATAGAATATTATAGATAGATAGATAGATAGATAGATAGATAGATAGATAGATAGATAGATAGATAGATAGATAGATAGATAGATAGATAGATAGATAGATAGATAGATAGATAGATAGATAGATAGATAGATAGATAGATAGATAGATAGATAGATAGATAGATAGATAGATAGATAGATAGATAGATAGATAGATAGATAGATATATAGATAGAATATTATAGATAGATAGATAGATAGATAGATAGATAGATAGATAGATAGATAGATTGATTCATTCATTCATTCATTCATTCATTCATTCATTTATTATTGACAAGCTGTTGAAACCCGCGGATTTTGAACCCGGGGAATTCCAATACCCGGAACTACTTTTGCATGTATTCTAAAATCTAAGGCCATACACAAACAAAAACTTGTTAATAGTTAGTAGGATAGAGGTAGACATAAAATGGAGCACATTCGTTTAAAATTAGGGTTTGAGACATTGTTGGCTGGGGTACTGCGCAGAATGTCAGGCAATGTCTGTCTGACTCTAAAACATATATTGCTAAACTCTGGTCTCTCCCTGTCTCTCCCTACATCCCTTGGATCCTTTAAAATTTCTATCGTCTCTTTGTTTCCTCTCATCTCTCTCGTCCCTCGTCTCTCCTCTCTCCCCTCTTCTTTCGTATCTTCCTTCATCTCTCTTCTCTTTCATTTCTCTTATCTCATCTCTTGTCTCTTCTTTTCTCTCTCCTCTCTACTTTTTCGTTTTCTCTCTTCTCTCTCCCCCTCTCCTCTCTCCTCTCACCCCCTCTTCTCTCTTATCTTCCTTCTCCGTTCTATTTCTTTTCTCTCTTCTCTTAACTCTCTCATCTCTCCCCTGTTCTCTCGTCTCTTCCCGCACGTCTTTTCTCTCTCGTCTTTGCTCTCTCATCTTTCCTTTCTCTTCTTTTTATCTTTTCTCTCTTATCTCTTCTCATTTCTCTCTGCTCCCCCCTCTCTCTCTCTCTCTCTCTCTCTCTCTCTCTCTCTCTCTCTCTCTCTCTCTCTATCTCTCTCTCTCTCTCTCTCTCTCTCTCTCTCTCTCTCTCTCTCTCTCTCTCTATCTCTCTCTCTCTCTTCTCTGTCTTTCTCTCTTATCTCTCCTCCTCTCTCTACTCTCTCCCCTCTCCATTCTCCTCTTTCCTCTCCTCTCTTCTCACTCACTTCTCTACCTTTGTCTCTCCTCTCTCCTCTCGTCTCTGTAACCTCTCCTCTGTTCTCTCTACTCTCCCATCTTTTATCTGTTCACTCTCGTCTCTGCTCTCTCATCCCCCTCTTTAATCTGGCATCTCTGTCTTATATGTTCTCTCACCTCTCTCCTCTGTACTCTTTTCTTTCCCCTCTTTTGACTCCTCACTTTCCTTTCTCCTTTCTTCTTTTCTCTTCTCTTCCCTTTTCTATACTCTGTCTCCCTCTCTTCTCTCACTCCACTCTCCTCTCTCCGTTATCTCTCATCTCTCATTTCTTATCTCTCCTTCAACCTCTCTCATCTCTACAACCTTAGAGATGTAGAGATGTATCTTTATCTCTTCTCTCTTCCCTTTACTCTCTCATCTCTTCTTTCACCTGTTTCCTCTCTGCTCTCTGCTCTCTCCTCTCATCTGCAGCTCTCTGCTCTCTCATCTCTACTCTCTCCTCTCGCTTTTCCTCTCTCCCCTCTTCTCCCCCTCTCTCTCATCGTCCTCACCCCTCATCTCTCCTATTATCTTTTATCTTTTCTTTTATCCCCTCTGTCGCCTCTCCTCTCTTCGAATCGTCTATTCCTTCTTCTTTCCACTTTCATCTGCCCCTCAGCTATGAGCTGGATTCTTTATCTGGCCTTTGAGGTAAAAGTCTGCCCATCCCTGCTTGGAAAGCCAGTTTGTGGGACGTAATACTCTCATGGTTGTTCTCATGCTTTGATCACGTCATCTTTCTTGCCAATTTGCAGCCCTGAAAGGAATTTGTGTATCTTCAGCTCCACTGCAGTCTGCATCAGTCTAACAACCAAGGAAATACGCATTTCTTAGGAGGCCATTTAATATTTACACAGTACCTTTAAAAGAAACCTAAAATTTCTATGGTGTGCCCAATTTAGTAGGGTTGTATTGCATTGCATCGCATCGCCTTTTCATAAATCTTTCGCTTTTACAAACCATGCTGGATAGTGGATTCCCTCGATTTGCCAATTGCCAATTGCCATCCACTGTTAACTGCTGCAGACTTGTGTCTATACAGAGGACAGTGGTTTGAATCTCTCGCTAAACTGTCTCTCCTCTCTATGCCTCTCCACTCGCGGGGTGCAGAGAAGGCTATAAATAAAGTTATTCCAAAACACTGTACATTTGCTATGTACATTCAGTCCTATCGCCTGACCCTTCGTCTGGCTCTGGGGGGAATGAGTGGAGTGAGTGAGTGGCAGAAACAATAGAAAAAGCAGACAAACTTCACATGCTTACAGTTTCTTTTTCGGTTGAGTTACAGAGTTGAAACTTTACATTTAGATAGAGAATGAGTCAATGAAGAATTGTGTCAAGTTTGAAGTCAATCGCTTTATTTGGAGCAAACTTATGGCAGCTGAAAGTTAGTCAATTTTGAAACCCTTTTACACATCTGGGCCCAGATCGGGATCGAGAAAGAGAGGCAGGCGGGCGGAGGTTGGGGTGGTTGCTACGCTGAAAAAAGCAGCCTAACTTTAAAAGTGCACAGCGCCGTTCAGGATTAACTTTGAAACTCGAAATTTTACATGATTGTTCCAAAATAGTTGAAGATTATCTGTGTCAAATTTGAAGAGAATCGGTAAAAGTGGAACGGCGCTATGGAGGATTTAGTGAAAAAATCGCGCATTTTGAGCAGTTTTTTGTACTTTTAGGTAGGAAGACTCAAATTTAGGAAATTTAATTAAAGGTAGCCTAAGACATTCTCCGTAGTGAGTTTAGGGTGGGTGTAAAATTTGGTGTCATTTGGTTAAGCGGTTTGGGAGTCCATAGCGATCAAAATTTTCCACACACAGACAGACACACAGAGTTTTGATTTTTATAGGTAGAGATTAAAACACACCGGTGAACAAACAATATTTTGTTTCATTATTTCAGCTTTCAGGCATTAAAGAGACCAGTCGCAACAAAAGTAGAACATAAATTCAAGTTTGCTTGTCGTAATAAAAAAGATCCAAGCAACGTTGCCATGGTGATGATGAAAAAGAAGCAGCAGCAGGGCAAAGCCGGCGGCAAGAAGTCGCCGAACCCAAAGGCCCAGCCAACTCCGTCGCCTAAGAAGGCTGCGGCACCTCTGGCCGCTGCAGATTCCGACGAGAGCGACTCGGACTCGGATAATGCGACAGTCATGCAGCCTAAGGTTGTGCAGTCGCCAGGCAAGCCGAAGCAGTCTCCAGTTGCTAAGCAACCAGCGCAGCAGCTTATGGACGTCGGCGATAGCGATAGCGACGACTCTGATGATGCACCTGCGCCCGCTCCAAAGAAGTCACCCATTGTTGCTAAGCAACAGACGCCGGCTGGTAAGAAACAGACACCGGTTGCTAAGCAACAGACTCCGGTTGTTAAGCAACAGACTCCGGTTGCTAAGCAACAGACGCCGGCTGGTAAGAAGCAGACACCGGTTGCTAAGAAACAGACTCCGGTTGCTAAGCAACAGACTCCGGTTGCTAAGAAACAGACTCCGGTTGCTAAGCAACAGACTCCGGTTGCTAAGCAACAGACTCCTGCAATTAAAAAGCAGATCATACCGAA
This sequence comes from Macrostomum lignano, assembly GCA_002269645.1. Taxonomy (NCBI): domain Eukaryota; kingdom Metazoa; phylum Platyhelminthes; family Macrostomidae; genus Macrostomum; species Macrostomum lignano. The sequence continues at coordinate 887,274 of NIVC01000056.1, forward strand.
TGAAGACGATGACGACTCAGACGACGATGAAGAAGATGACGATGAGGATGAGGATGAGGATGATGATTCGGAAGAGGAGCCGGTTGCTAAGCAACAGAAAGTCATTAAGGTGCCGGTTGGCAAGCAGAAAGATTCGGCCGAATCTGATGAAGATGATGACGAATCTGACGAAGAAGACGAGGAAGAAGAAGATTCGGAAGAAGAAGAAGAGCAGCAGATGCCAGCAGCTAAGAAGCAGAAATTGCCAGCTAATAATGATGAAGACGACTCTGATGAGGACGATGAAGACGATTCTGAAGAATCTGATGAAGAAGAAGAAGCAGCTGAGAACGACTCAAAGCCGACCAAAACTGTAACCAACGGCGCCGAAGTGCCAGTTGCCAAGGCAACGCAGTATCTGTTGCTAGGCAATTTAGAGGCTCACACAAGCGTGTCGGATTTAAAGAACTACCTGAGCAGGCGAGGCGTACCATACGTTAGCGCTGCCGTTCTCGACTCTCCCGTAGCCATCCTGGGCTTGTCAACCGCCCAGGACGCCGCGTCGGCTCTGGCCAAATGCCAAGGCGCCGCCTATAAAAGTCGCCAATTGGCCGCCTGCCAACTGGCTGGGAAGCCTGACCTACTGCTGCAACAGACTGGCAGCAGCCCGTTGCCAGGCAACACGGACAATGCCGCTCTGTTCGTGTCGAATCTGCCAGCTGAAATGAACGACTCGTCGCTGACCAGTCTGGTGAAATCTAAACTTGGCGGCCGAGCTGACGAGCTTCTGTCTGCTCAACTGCTGGTTAAGAAAGGCTCGGGCAATGCGCACAGAGGTCAAGCCATTGTCCGGCTGGCTGGGACCGCCGCAGCTCAGATTCTGCTGGAGAGTCTGTCCGGTCACCTGCTGGCTGGCAAGCCTGTCAAGGCCAGCTATTATGTTGGCAAGGCTGAGCAGGCCAAGGCCGCTGCTAGTAACAAGGAGGGCAAGCCGGACACTGCTAAGGTGCGCTGGGGTGTCGCTTATCTGTTCTGTGTGTGTCCGTCTGTCTGTCTTAGTGTCTGTCTGTTTTAATGTCTGTCTGTCTGTCTGTCTGTCTGTCTGTCTGTCTGTCTGTCTGTCTGTCGGTCTGTCTGTCTGTCCTGCCTGTCTGTCTGTTTTAGTGTGTCTGTCTGTTTTAGTGTCTGTCTTTCTGTCCTGCTTGCCTGTCTGCCTTTCTGTCTGTCTGTCTAATTATTGGCATGGCGACTTACTGCGACCTCCGCCTCTGCTTGTTGCTTATCGACTGTCGCTTTTGATTTTCTCGGCATTTCTTGTTCTGTAACCGGCAAACATCCCCGACCCTCCTCTGTCCTATAAAAAAACTCAGAAGTCCTCGTCGCCAGCAAGCAAAGCCTCCGACCAGTCGGAGTTGCGCGGCCAGACTCGCACCCTAATGCTCACCAACCTGCCAGCCGAGGCCTGCGGTCGCGACTCGTCGGACAGTATTCGAACTGCTTTCCCCGGCGGAGTTCGCTACTCGGCCAAGGCTCGGCCCGGTCAAGAATTCGGCGCCTGTTTTGTTGAATTCGAATCTGAGCAAGCCTGCTCGGACGCATTCGATCGATTCGGCTCGGCCAGTAAGATGGACGGCCGCGAGATTGGGATTCGGTTTGCACCGCAGAGACAGTTGCCAGGCAACTCGAACAAGCCTCAGACTAAAACTATTGGCGTGTTTAATCTGCCGTTTAGCGCTACAACAGACTCGCTGCGAGAGCACTTTCCCGAGGCTAGCGACATGTTCATACCCAAGGATCAGGATCGACGCAGCAAGGGATTCGCTATTGTCACCTTTGAGACCGTAAGCTACCAGTTTTGAGTCTGTCTCACCTGTCTGGGAGAGTCTGTCTCTCACCTGTCTTGGAGAGTCTGTCTCTCACCTGTCTGAGAGAGTCTGTCTCTCACCTGTATGGGAGAGTCTGTCTCACGTACCTGTCTGGGAGAGTGTCTCTCACCTGTCTGGGAGAGTCTGTCTCTCACCTGTCTGGGAGAGTCTGTCTCGTACCTGTCTGGGAGTCTGTCTCTCACCTGTCTGGGAGTCTGTCTCTCACCTGTCTGGGAGAGTCTGTCTCACGTACCTGTCTGAGAGAGTCTGTCTCGTACCTGTCTGAGAGAGTCTGTCTCTCACCTGTCTGAGAGAGTCTGTCTCTCACCTGTCTGAGAGAGTCTGTCTCTCACCTGTCTGGGAGTCTGTCTCTCACCTGTCTTGGAGAGTCTGTCTCTCACCTGTCTGAGAGAGTGTCTCTCACCTGTCTGAGAGAGTGTCTCTCACCTGTCTGAGAGAGTCTGTCTCTCACCTGTCTGAGAGAGTCTGTCTCTCACCTGTCTGAGAGAGTCTGTCTCTCACCTGTCTGAGAGAGTCTGTCTCTCACCTGTCTGAGAGAGTCTGTCTCTCACCTGTCTGAGAGAGTCTGTCTCTCACCTGTCTGAGAGAGTCTGTCTCTCACCTGTCTGAGAGAGTCTGTCTCTCACCTGTCTGAGAGAGTCTGTCTCTCACCTGTCTGGGAGAGTCTGTCTCTCGTACCTGTCTGGGAGAGTCTGTCTCACGTACCTGTCTGGGAGAGTCTGTCTTTCACCTGTCTGGGAGAGTCTGTCTCTCACCTGTCTTGGAGAGTCTGTCTCTCACCTGTCTGAGAGAGTCTGTCTCTCACCTGTCTTGGAGAGTCTGTCTCTCACCTGTCTGAGAGAGTCTGTCTCTCACCTGTCTTGGAGGTCTGTTTACTTGTTTACTCCAGTCGAAACTTCTCAATATTAACATTGACCTAGAACTAAAAAAACAGTCTCACTGTCTAGTTCTGCATTTAACCCTATCAGGACGAAGCAGCCACTAAAGCGATGTCGGACAACGCTTCGCTGTCTCTAGACGGGCGTCAGATCCGGCTGGAATATCGCGATGACCGACCGCCCAAAGAGGGCGGCGGCCGCGGCGGTGGATTTGGAGGTCGCGGAGGAGGTCGCGGCGGCTTCGGTGGCTTCGGTGACCGGGGAGGCGGTCGAGGAGGTCGCGGAGGTCGCGGTGGAGGCTTCGGCGACCGCGGAGGTCGCGGCGGCTTCGGTGGCTTCAGTGACCGAGGAGGCGGTCGAGGAGGTCGCGGTGGAGGCTTCGGCGACCGCGGAGGTCGCGGCGGCTTCGGGGAGGCGGCAAACGTTTCGGCGGCGGCGAGGACGGAGCGCCGTTCAACAAGAAGCCGCGAATGTCGACGGACACCGGCGACGGCAATAAAAGCAAGAAGTTCGATTCCGATTCTGATTAAATGATCGTTCAAAAGTGATGCGGTCGTCACTATTTACTAATATAAAATCGCGTTAAAAAGTCTTGTTTTAAACAAAAATAATCGTGTTTTTTTTATATTGCATTTGACAATTCAAAAATGAACTAAAAGAAAAATAAGGACAACTGTTTGTCTCTCTCCATCTCTTTGTGGCCGGTTGTTAGGGTGTGATTTCTGCGCATTTTAAGCTGAGTAACCTTGTGCATTGTGAATTGTATTGTTTCGCGTTCGAATAATCTTGTAGATCATCTGTCTGTCGATCACCGTTGCACTTTAATAAAACAGCAAGCAAACAACAAGACCAATTAATAGGTCTGAAGCTGATTTTGGATAAAATTGTGTTTTTTCTTGGATTTTCTTTCTTGGAAAAGCTTGATTCCATTGGAGCACTGAGCATACGAGCTACTGACAGCAAATAGACAGAAGTTCCTTTCAAAGAGACACAGGCTCTGCCTTATCCAGAATCTGCTGCGTCTTATTCATCACCATTGATTTATATATTTCAGCAGGCTTCCTAGCCTCACCACAGGCCTTAGCAACTCCAATTAAAGCAAAAGTCTTCTTCAAGTGCCAACAAGATGCCGATGAAGCTGGCCATCCTGGGAGCCACGGGCCCCACCGGGCTGCTGCTGGTAGACCAGGCTCTCGCCAGGGGCCACCAGGTGGTCGCTGTGGTCCGCAGCCCGGATAAGCTGGGCTCTGACAGGCTGACACAGCCTGGCCTGACAGTCAAACAGGTGCCTGACATGTCGGCTGCCGCTGGAGAGGCCGAGCAGAAACAAGGGATTCTTCCCAACACTAAGAGGGATTCTTCTCAAGACTAAGGGATTCTTCCCAAGACTAAGGGATTCTTCCCAACACTAAGAGGGATTCTTCCCAAGACTAAGGGATTCTTCCCAACACTAAGAGGGATTCTTCCCAAGACTAAGGGATTCTTCCCAACACTAAGAGGGATTCTTCCCAAGACTAAGGGATTCTTTCCAAGACTAAAAGGGGTTTTCCCAAGACTAAAAGGGATTCTTCTCAACTTTAAGAGGGATTTTTTCCTTCAGATTCTCTGTTTGCTGCTCTTGTTTGGGGCTCGAATTCGTCCCGGTATGCGACCTCATTAATTTGGAGATGAGCGATTCAAACCCGTGACAGCCAACCTCCAAGACACAGGGAGTCTACATGCCTGAGGATTAGAAAGTCAAGGATGCTGTGTACACCGTGTGTGAGCGTGTTGTATAAGCGCCCTTGCATGTGCTCAGCAGTCAGCGGAATGGGCAGAATTGCCGTCAGCGCTGGCTGCGGGACGGTGTCACCGAAGGCGTTGCACCAGGGTGCCCTGCAGCCCAAATATATTATTTGCAGTACGCGTATCAATTGTTGAAATAATTATTGAGTTACTGCTTGTCTACTGTCAGTAATATACTTGACGTTTTATCAACTCGTAACATTCATAGATCTGGTCATAGACAGTTTAGGTCATAGTTTGGTTCATAGACTAGGTCATAGGCAGTTTATGTCATAGACAGATTCGGTCATAGACAGATTAGGTCATAGGCAGTTTAGATCATAGACAGTTTAGGTCATAGACAGTTTATGTCATAGACAGTTTAGGTCATAGACAGTTTATGTCATAGACAGTTTGGTTCATAGACAGTTTGGTTCATAGACAGATTAGGTCATAGACAGTTTGGTTCATAGACAGTTTGGTTCATAGACAGTTTGGTTCATAGACAGATTAGGTTATAGACAGACCGGGTCGTAAGTCATGAGTAGTGCAATGGTCATCATGCTCAGATGTAAGATGCTCCAGCTTTGCTTCCTACATGTTGAAATCCGCAGGCTGCGACGCGGTTCTGTCAGCCTTGGGCGCTCCGGGCAGCATGTTCCGCATCGACCTGATGACGGACGCTGTGCCAGCGATTGTGGCAGCCATGCGATCAGCCAAGGTGTCCCGGTTCATCCTGCTGACAGCGCAGTGCACTGTCTACCGTCCCGAGCACCCGAAGCTGGTCGAATGGCTGGTCAAGCCGCTGTTTATTGGTCGGAATCTGGCGGACTTCTGGCGTGCCGAGTGTCACTTGAATGAGCAGTGCTCCGACATCAACTTCACCGTGGTGAAGCCGCCCCGTTTAACCAATGAGCTGCTGGACGAGCAGCGAGAGGTGAAGGCTGCCGAAGGTCAGTTCGTGCCCGAAGGTACTGACAGGCGAATTTCCAGGGCCAACGTGGCCAAGTTCATGCTGGACTGTGCCGAGTCTGATGAAGCCTGGTCCAAGAAGCTGGTGGCTATCCAGTTCTGAACGGTTTTTACGTCTTCTAGTAGAAAAAATGTTCTGCAGAAACAGTCAACTTTGATTTATTGGTGTTTGATTTAATTATGCAATTTACAAAATTTGATTCTTTATAATTTTTTTCTACCAATGAAAACGTTTTACATTTATGAAATATTTTGATCGACGGATATTTTTTTAGCATAATTCATTGACAAAAATGTTTTTTTTCTAATAAATTTATCTGCGAATTAAAGCAACATAAATAGATATTGTTAATTTGTTTACATTTAATAAATTGATACAATATTTCGTATTTTATGTTGTGTTTCTTTTCTGCTTTCATCAGAGCGTACGATTGACATTATTAGAGAAGTTTTAAGGAGTTTTCTATTGCTTGATCATGGAGTCAAAATGATGACATCTGGATTGGAAACTTATCGTTTATAACAAAAATTGCTGAAGGCACATTGTCCAATAACCTGCAATGTGATGCAATACTGCACGCAGGCACACGCACTCATGCACACAATCACACCGGGTGTACAGCGGTCCTGGCTTTCTAATCAGGCATGTGCAGTTTAACACTGAGCTGCGGCGCCAACTCGCTACATCTCATGGGAATATCTAATTCATACGCTCATATACAAAAATTAATGGATTGACGTGTACATATAACCTTTAACTTAATGTTCACACATGGTCATGGCTGACATTCTATTCACCGCTTAAGCCTCAGCTGGAGTTGTCATGGAATTTTTTAAATCTAACTATAAAACTGCTTAAAACATAACATAATTTGAGTAAACCACCTGCTAATGTAAACTGATTGCTTAAACGCGGCCTCTGTGAATCAACATGAGCTGTCGATTTTTCAGTGAAGCCACTTTTGCCTCGAGAAATTCAATAAATAAAAGCAGCAATTAAATAAAAGTACTTTTCTTCAAGTGCCAACAAGATGCCGATGAAGCTGGCCATCCTGGGAGCCACGGGCCCCACCGGGTTGCTGCTGGTAGACCAGGCACTTGCCAGGGGCCACCAGGTGGTCGCTGTGGTCCGCAGCCCGGATAAGCTGGGCTCTGACAGGCTGACACAGCCTGGCCTGACAGTCAAACAGGTGCCTGACATGTCGGCTGCCGCTGGAGAGGCCGAGCAGAAACTTCTGGCTGAGGCCTACGAGGGTATGTGGCTCAGCTTCTTCCCGACTAGCTGGATTCTTCCCAAAATTAAAAGGGATTCTTCCCAACACTAAGGGGATTCTTCCCAAAATTAAAAGGGATTCTTCCCAACACTAAGGGGATTCTTCCCAAAATAAAAAAAAATTCTTCCCAACACTAAGGGGATTCTTCCCAAGACTAAGGGATTCTTCCCAACGCTAAGGGATTCTTCCCAACACTAGGTTAAAGGATTCTTCCACAAAGCTAAGGGATTCTAATTTCCAACACTACCTGGATTCTTCCCAACTAGGGATTCTTCCTCAAAGATCATCAATCGTATGCTTTTAGCTTTTCTTAATATATTTACTTAATGCTTCTACTACTCGTAGTAATATGTGTCGCATGGTTTGTTACTATCAAACTTTCGCAGGCTGCGACGCGGTTCTGTCAGCCTTGGGCGCCACAGTCAGCCTGTTCCGCATCGACCTGATGACGGACGCTGTGCCAGCAATTGTGGCAGCCATGCGATCAGCCAAGGTGTCCCGGTTCATCCTGCTGACAGCGCAGTGCACCGTCTACCGTCCCGAGTGTCACTTGAATGAGCAGTGCTCCGACATCAACTTCACCGTGGTGAAGCCGCCAGGTTTGTCCAACCAGCCGCTGGACGAGCAGAGAGAGATGAAGGCTGCCGAAGGGCAATTCGTACCGGATGCTTCGGAGCTTTACGTACCTAGAGCCAACGTGGCCAAGTTCATGCTGGACTGTGCCGAGTCTGATGAAGCCTGGTCCAAGAAGCTGGTGGCTATCCAGTACTAATGAACTGAATATATTCATTGATTTTTCAGTTAATGCCAATTTTTTATCAGGTCACAATAACAATAGACCGTAATGATTATTATTATTTAATTTCGATTTTAGTTGTCATCAATCATAGGCCTTTTTTATATATGAGAAATTCGGCTGTTTGTCGACTTTTTAAATCGTTTACCCTACTGCAAAAACAGATTTATCGCTCTCATTTAATAAGTACATGTTGAGCCAGATAGACAGGTTGGGTCATAGATAGGTTAGGTCACACGCAGATTAGGTCATAGACAGATTCGGTCATAGACAGGTTAGTTCATAGACAGATTAGGTCATAGACAGATTAGGTCATAGACAGATTAGGTCATAGACAGGTTCGTTCATAGACAGATTAGGTCATAGACAGATTAGGTCATAGACAGATTAGGTCATAGACAGGTTAGTTCATAGACAGATTAGGTCATAGACAGATTAGGTCATAGACAGATTAGGTCATAGACAGATTAGGTCATAGACAGATTAGGTCATAGACAGATTAGTTTATAGACAGATAAGCTCATAGACAAATTAGGTCACAGACAGATTCGGTCATAGACTGATTAGGTCATAGACAGATTCGTTCATTGACAAGTTCGTTCATAGACAGGTTAGTTCATAGACAGGTTAGTTCATAGACAGATTAGGTCATAGACAGATTAGGTCATAGACAGATTAGGTCATAGACAGATTAGGTCATAGACAGGTTAGTTCATAGACAGATTAGGTCATAGACAGATTAGGTCATAGACAGATTAGGTCATAGACAGATTAGGTCATAGACAGATTAGGTCATAGACAGATTAGGTCATAGACAGATTAGGTCATAGACAGGTTAGTTTATAGACAGATAAGCTCATAGACAAATTAGGTCACAGACAGATTCGGTCATAGACTGATTAGGTCATAGACAGATTCGTTCATTGACAAGTTCGTTCATAGACAGGTTAGTTCATAGACAGGTTAGTTCATAGACAGATTAGGTCATAGACAGATTAGGTCATAGACAGATTAGGTCATAGACAGATTAGGTCATAGACAGGTTAGTTCATAGACAGATAAGGTCATAGACAAATTAGGTCACAGACAGATTCGGTCATAGACAGATTAGGTCATAGACAGATTCGGTCATAGACAAGTTCGTTCATAGACAGGTTAGTTCATAGACAGATTAGGTCATAGACAGATTCGGTCATGACAGATTAGGTTATAGACAGATTCGGTCATAGACAGTCAGTCGTACGATAAGATTCGTTCATGAACCGATTAAACCAGTAAATTCACCTTTCGATTTAAAAAAATGCAAAACAATTTCTAAATGCTTGCTCGGCTTAACTAACCAATTCATGCAACTCTGCTGCAGACGAACTCCATCAAATCGAAGCCCTACGTTCAGCTAATCAGTCAATAAACTCTAATTTTTTTCTTAAATCTGATATAAAATGGCGATGAAGCTTGCCATCCTGGGAGCCACGGGCCCCACTGGGTTGCTGCTGGTAGATCAGGCACTTGCCAGGGGCCACCAGGTGGTCGCTGTGGTCCGCAGCCCGGATAAGCTGGGCTCTGACAGGCTGACACAGCCTGGCCTGACAGTCAAACAGGTGCCTGACATGTCGGCTGCCGCTGGAGAGGCCGAGCAGAAACTTCTGGCTGAGGCCTTCGATGGTTGGTTGATTTTCTGTATAGCTTGTGCTGTGTTTGGTTGGGTAGATTTGGTCAAAGACTTGCTCATTCATTTGGTCATAAATAGATTTGGAAAAATAGATTTGACGATTGATACAATTGGTCATAAAAAACTTGTTCATAGATAGATTTCGTCATTGATAGGTTCGATCATAAATAGATTTATGCATGCTTAAAATTATTCATTGGTCATAAAATAGATTCGGTAATTGATAGATCTGGTCATAGACAGTTAAGGTCATAGACAGTTTAGGTCATAGACAGTTTAGGTCATAGACAGTTTAGGTCATAGACAGTTTAGGTCATAGACAGTTTTTTTTATTAGAGGCAGGGGGGTTGTGTGCAACCTGGCGCACTTTAAGCGACATAGGCACACAACCGGCGAGAGGCATTACTGCCCATTCCGCCGACTCCCCTGAGCAGGCATACAAGCGCGCGGATACGTACGCAGGCACACACTCACACAGGAGCCTAGACAGTTTAGGTCATAGACAGTTTAGGTCATAGACAGATTAGGTCATAGACAGTTTAGGTCATAGACAGTTTAGGTCAGACAGTTTAGGTCATAGAAAGTTTAGGTCATAGACAGTTTATAACATAGACAGATTAGGTCATAGACAGTTTAGGTCATAGATAGTTTAGGTCATAGACAGTTTGGTTCATAGACAGTTTGATTCATAGACAGTTTAGGTCATAGACAGTTTAGGTCATAGACAGTTTAGGTCATAGACAGTTTAGGTCATAGACAGTTTAGGTCATAGACAGTTTAGGTCATAGACAGATTAGGTCATAGGCAGTTTAGGTCATAGATAGTTTAGGTCATAGACAGTTTGGTTCATAGAAAGTTTGGTTCATCGACAGTTTAGGTCATAGACAGACCGGGTCGTAAGTCATGAGTGGTGCAATGTGCATCATGCTCAGATCTCAGATGCTCCAGCTTTGCTTCCTACATGTTGAAATCCGCAGGCTGCGACGCGGTTCTGTCAGCCCTGGGCGCCACAGTCAGCCTGTTCCGCATCGACCTGATGACGGACGCTGTGCCAGCAATCGTGACAGCCATGCGATCAGCCAAGGTGTCCCGGTTCATCCTGCTGACAGCGCAGTGCACCGTCTATCGTCCCGAGCACCCGAAGCTGGTCGAATGGCTGATCAAGCCGCTTCTAATCGGCCGAAACATGGACGACTTTTGGCGCGCTGAGTGTCACCTGACTGAACAGTGCTCCGACATCAACTTCACCGTGGTGAAGCCGCCAGGTTTAACCAATGAGCCGCTGGACGAGCAGAGAGAGTTGAAAGCTGCCGAAGGGCAATTCGTGCCGGAAGCTGCTGACAGACGAATGTCCAGGGCTAACGTGGCCAAGTTCATGCTGGACTGTGCCGAGTCTGATGAAGCCTGGTCCAAGAAGCTGGTTGCTATCCAGTTTTAAAAGAACTTGTTGTCCTTTTTGACAAACGATTTGTGTCGTGAAGTTCTTACGTTCCGTTTTGTTTTAAATAATAGACGCGAAGAATAACGCTACGAATCTCCATTTGGTTTAGTTTGAAGATACTAAAATAACTGGATGGGCCACTCAGGCATATATACTTGGTAAAACAGCTTTCTATATACTTTCAGTTCAGTAGCAAAGAAGAATGCATAAGCTAATTTTATAAAAATAAAGGCAGCTGAAATGACTTTGAGAAGCCCCAAGCTTTGTAGGCGTAAACAACTTGCTAATTGGTTGAGCAATAATGTACATTAGCCAGTCCACTAAAATGTACATTGCAGCTTTTGGCTGGAATTCCGAGAAGGGCAATAAAAATTGGGGCGGGGCGGGGGGTAGTGTGGAAAGGCGCAGTTGTAGGGTTTAAGCTAGGCGGTATAGGGCTGAAATTCCGAGAAGGCAATAAAAAATAGGGGCGGGCGGGGGGTAGTGTGGAAAGGCGCAGTTGTAGGGTTTAAGCTAGGCGGTATAGGCTGGAATTCCGAGAAAGGCAATAAAAATTGGGGCGGGGCGGGGGGTAGTGTGGAAAACGCGGTTGTAGGGTTTAAGCTAGGCGGTAGGAGCCAATAAAATGAGCTTTGGCTTTAAAAATATAGTAAAATGCTTCTGTTTAACTTGCTACTGAACTGAAAGTAGCTTAAACACAAATGTGCTTAGTGGCCCATCTAGTTATTCTAGTACTTTGTGGTTTTTAAAAAACTTGTCCTTTTTCGACTGACAATGTGCTTCACAAAGTTCTTACGTTCATTAAAAAAGTAACGAATCTCTACTTTAACTCTAACAGCTAATTCTAACAGCTCGAATCTCTAACAGCAAATTTTATTTCTACATTTTATTGTGTGTTTTATTGAATACAATTCTAACTAATATCCGTTTTTGGAAAATCTTATTATTATTTTTATTAATGCTGGTTTTTGTATTTTATGCTTATTAGAATTAGTTGAACTAATTCATACAACGAAAGAAATATGCTCATGGTAGTTTTATCCTAACATGTGTAATGTTTTTGATGAATTCTACTAGAATTTTCACTGTCTCGATCTTCTTGGGTCATAAGGTACAATACGAGTACTTTAGCCTTTGTAGTATTTAAGGTTTTTAAGATGGAAAATTTTAAGCACTTTTAAAAACTGTCTCTTTCTCCAGTTAAGGTCCATGCTTATTGTTAAAATTCATGCGTTGAAAGCAGACGGGGGCAGTTCCGCGCCATTCAAGTGGTCTCTGATGTGCCAGCGGCCCAGGCTCGATTTCAAGTGCAGTCGCATTAATTTGGGGCTAAATTGGAATCTCGCCCCTGCAGCTTGAGGCCCAACCCCCAAGGCACAGTGAAGTGTACATGCCTAACGATAAATAAAGTTAGGGCCGCTGTACACTCCTGTGTGAGAGTGTGCCTGTGCGTATGACTGCGTACGTATCCGCGCGCTTGTGTGCCTGCTCAGGGGAGTCGGCGGAATGGGGGCAGCAATGCCTCTCGCCGGTTGTGTGACAATGTCGCTTGAAGTGCGCCAGGGTGCACACGGGCCCTGCCATAATTCAGTCTTTATATCGGGTTCTGTAACAAGGCTAATAAGCGCAATAAGCTGCTATAAAATACAAAATTAAAAGTTCAATATATATTGTTAATCCTGATTAATCCAGATAATCCACCGTCAAGGTAAAAATCGTCGTATTCAACAAGACTGCAATTGATTTTAATTTATCTAAATTGTTTGATTTTTGAAGGGTAAACATTTTGTGGTTAAAACATCCGGAAACGATTCAATATAGTTACTGATCCTAATTTGGACGTATTAATGAATGGATATTTGATTACCGGTATGTCTTCAGTACATCTTGACCTTCTCCAACGCTGGTATCTGAGACACCCGGGATCCTGTTGCGATATAGCTAGTACTCGTAATATAATATGCTTCTATATAAGCATGGTGTATGCTTTTAGGCTAAGTAATAACAGTGTGATATCATCTACAATACTTCTCGTAAGAAAATAGAGAAATTCACATATCTATTAGGGAAAGGCTTCTTCCAATCCATGTGTCTTTTAAGAGATTTCTAGAGACTACTATAGCTTTATGGCGTCCATGACAGTGGCAATCTGCGTTAGTGGAATCTCTGGAGCTTGCTGAATCATGTTTAAACATTTGCTTTCCAGACTGTGGACTGTCCTTGCGTTCGAATCCTGAATGAGAAGCAACAGAGACCCTGTCAATCAAAGTTTAGTGAATGAAACCCAGCTGCTTCATTTAATGCGACTCAGTCAAAAAAAATTTAGGGAAGCCAATTGAAAATGTTTCTTGCTGAACTGCTCAAGTGTATTTGAGGTGTGGGAAACTGGTAGGAATGCTTTTAGTTTTTGCAAGCTGATGGCTGTTGTCGTTTGACAGGAGCACGCAGTCCTGATTCCCGTTGCTGTTCGGCATCCCGCGTGCCCACAGCATGTCGTCCAGCGGCAGAATTCCCTTGTCGTTGACCGTCTGCCAGCCTGACCGAGATGCCAGTCGCTCGTCCGCGAGGTCGGTCACTCCGAGCCACAACTGGCCCGAGTTGTACATGCTCGGCATGTTGCTGAGCAGCTTCAGCGTCTCATACGAGTTGATGAGCTCGCCTCCGATCGCTGCGCACTGTCGGTTGGCCTCGCACCAGGTGAAATCTTTAGAATCGTTCACGAAGATGCACACTTGCCGGCCTCGATGTTGAACGGTGAAGGGCACGCGGCTTGCTGCTGGGACAAGCCAACTTGCAGAAGCAGCACTACAAGAATGATCAGAAGAATTCGAGCTTCATCCATAGCAACTAAAGCGCAAACTGGAGATGCAGGGATGCACACACTTTCTAACGAAGAGAATGCTGAAGACACAGATCAGCTATAAAACACACGAAATATTAATCTATAGTAAATACTAGCAATCTACGCCCCCGTTGGGGAGCCAAAGAAATGCAATACACGTTTTTTTAATAAGCTACATGTATCCTTGAAATCTTAAAAAATCTCCTGTCAAACCTTGTAAGCCTTGACATGTCAGTTATCCCCCCCCACAAGCTTTAACATCTCAACTTCCCCCCTTGACATCTTAGCAATGCCCCCAATAAGCCTTGGAAATCTAAAAATATCTGTCAACCTTCTAACACTAACCCTAGCCTAACCCTAACCCTAACCCTAACCCTAACCCTAACCTAACCCTAAAGCATTGAAATTTCAGTAATTCTCTCTAAGAGTCATTATAGCACTACTACAGCATTATAGCGATTACTTTCAAGCCTCGACATCGTAGGGATTCCCAAATGAATCTCTTAACTTCGACATGAAGCTTCTTTTATTTTTTACATTACGCTTTTTTTATCAGCGATCCCTCCCCTGAGGAGGCATCAAATAATGTAATAAAAAGTTTTCAATAAACTACATGTAGCTTCTGACTTTAGCCTTGAAATCTCATTTATACCCCCGTGAGCCTTGACATCTCAGCTATTCCCCCCGTAAGCCTTGACATGTCAGCAATGGCCCCCATAAACCTTGAAATCTAAAAAATCCCCTGTTAACCTTGAAACCCGATAAATATAACCCTCAACCCACACCTGACCTAAACCTAACTTTAACCCAACCTAAAGCCTTGAAATCTCAGCAATTCTTCTCCCCTAAGCCTTGACATTTTAGTGATTCTTTCTTTAAGAATCACAGCACTATAACGATTTCCACCAAGCTTTGACATCGTAGCAATTCCCAAATGAATCTTTTAACTTCGACATGACTTTTCTTTTATGTATACATAGTGCTACTTTTATTTTTTACATGACTTTTCTTCTATCAGCGCCCCCCCGTGACGAGCCAACAAAGAATGCAATAAAAAAATGGAGTAAAGTACATGAACTTTGAAGTAGCTTCTGACTTTTGCTTTGACATCTCAGAAACCCCCCCGTAATCTCAGTTATTCTCTGAGAGCCTTGACGTCTCAGTTTTTCTCCCCAGCACAGCATTATAGTTGCATTTAATTTTTACATGAACCCTTCATGTCTGACATGACGTTTCTTTTATTCTGTAAAGAAGGTTGATGCAGATAAAGAGCAAAGGCGGTGGCTCTGTGTTTGCTGTATGAACAGAATCACTTAAAGAGTTGAAGTACTTAGGTTACGTTTATTTATAGTACTGAACTGAGTATAACCGGAAATTTCTAGAAGTTTCGTTAGTTACAACAAAATTAAATATTCTAAATGCTATTACGTAGCACTGCTGTACAAATGCATTAATAAATATTACAACAATAAATTTTATACTTAATATTTAGAAGTAAAACTAACATTTGATTAAACTAAAGGAAATTTCTGGAATGAACTTTAACTTGCACTACAAAAAGTAATTTCTCGAAGATTCTAATTCTAAAAATAAATATTGCGCGATACGTACTTTCTAAAATTGATGCTTTTACGCTACAATTCTACCGTGACGCTTCTTAATTTTTTAAATGACACATTCATTAGTTTTAAATGAGGCTTCTATGATTTTTTCTTGACGCTTCTATGATTTTTACATGACGCTTCTATGATTGTTTACATGACGCTTCTATGATTTTTTACATGACGCTTCTATGATTGTTTACATGACGCTTCTATGATTGTTTACATGACGCTTCTACGATTTTTTACATGACGCTTCTATGATTTTTACATGACGCTTCTATGATTTTTTACATGACGCTTCTATGATTGTTTACATGACGCTTCTATGATTTTTTACATGACGCTTCTATGATTGTTTACATGACGCTTCTATGATTGTTTACATGACGCTTCTATGATTGTTTACATGACGCTTCTACGATTTTTTACATGACGCTTCTATGATTGTTTACATGACGCTTCTATGATTTTTTACATGACGCTTCTATGATTGTTTACATGACGCTTCTATGATTGTTTACATGACGCTTCTACGATTTTTTACATGACGCTTCTATGATTGTTTACATGACGCTTCTATGATTTTTTACATGACGCTTCTATGATTGTTTACATGACGCTTCTATGATTTTTTACATGACGCTTCTATGATTGTTTACATGACGCTTCTATGATTGTTTACATGACGCTTCTATGATTGTTTACATGACGCTTCTACGATTTTTTACATGACGCTTCTATGATTGTTTACATGACGCTTCTATGATTTTTTAATGACGCTTCTATGATTGTTTACATGACGCTTCTATGATTGTTTACATGACGCTTCTATGATTTTTTCATGACGCTTCTGTGATTGTTTACATGACGCTTCTATGATTGTTTACATGATGCTTTTATGATTGCTTACATGACGCTTCTATGATTGTTTACATGACGCTTCTATGATTGTTTACATGACGCTTCTATGATTGCTTACATGACGCTTCTATGATTGTTTACATGACTCTTCTATGATTTTTTACATGACGCTTCTATGGTTGTTTACATGACGCTTCTATGATTTTTACATGACGCTTCTATGATTTTTTATATGACGCTTCTATGATTTTTTTAAATGATGCATCTATGATTTTTATATGACGCTTCTATGATTTTTTACATGACGCTTCTATGATTGTTTACATGACGCTTCCATGATTTTTTAAATGACGCATCTATGATTTTTGCATGACGCTTTTATGATTTTTTCAATGACGCTTCTACGATTTTTTACATGACGCTTCTATGATTGTTTACATGACGCTTCTATGATTGTTTACATGACGCTTCTATGATTGTTTACATGACGCTTCTATGATTTTTTTACATGACGCTTCTATAATTGTTTACATGACGCTTCTATGATTTTTTACATGACGCTTCTATGATTGTTTACATGACGCTTCTATGATTGTTTACATGACGCTTCTATGATTCTTTACGTGACGCTTCTATGATTTTCACATGACGCTTCTATGATTGTTTACATGACGCTTCCATGATTTTTTAAATGACGCATCTATGATTTTTATATGACGCTTCTATGATTGTTTACATGACGCTTCTATGATTGTTTACATGACGCTTCTATGATTTTTTTAAAAGACGCTTCTATGATTGTTTATATGACGCTTCTATGATTGTTTACATGACGCTTCTATGATTGTTTACATGACGCTTCTACGATTTTTTACATGACGCTTCTATGATTGTTTACATGACGCTTGTATGATTTTTTAAATGACGCTTCTATGATTGTTTACATGACGCTTCTACGATTTTTATATGACGCTTCTATGATTTTTTAAATGACGCTTTTATCATTTATCATTTATCATTTATCATTTATCAGTTTCTCAGTCAGTCAGTATCAGTTAACAATATGGTTACGCAATTTAAATCAAGTCTGGTGCTACGCTTCCACACTGCATTTTCAATTAAAGTCAGAGTTACAATTCAGTTATGATGCAATCTATTTCAGAGTCAGAATTCAACCAGTCAGTTTTTTCTCTAGCATTCTTACAATGCATTTCAAGTCGAAAGAGCTGCTTGACCTTTGCAAAAAAGCATGTTTTTCGAATATTTAATGCCTTTAGCATCGAGCAATTTCTTAGCCACGATGCATGTACAGTCACGGGAAAATTTCTGATCGAACAGTGCAAGTTCGAACAAAATCGGTCCAGCCATTTTTTCTCTAATCTATCACATATATATAGACATCACATTTTTAGTATATAGGACTAGCAATCTACGCCCCCGTTGGGGAGCCAAAGAAATGCAATACACGTTTTTTAATAAGCTACATATATCCTTGAAATCTTAAAAAATCTCCTGTCAAACCTTGTAAGCCTTGACATGTCAATAATTCCCCCCACAAGCTTTAACACATCAACTTCCCCCCTTGACATCTCAGCAATGCCCCCAATAAGCCTTGAAAATCTAAAAATATCTGTCAACCTTCTAACCCTAACCCTAGCCTAACCCTAACCCTACCCTAACCCTAACCCTAACCTAACCCTAAAGCATTGAAATTTCAGTAATTCTCTCTGAGAGTCATTATAGCACTACTACAGCATTATAGCAATTCCCTGCAAGCCTCGACATCGTAGGGATTCCCAAATGAATCTCTTAACTTCGACATGAAGCTTCTTTTATTTTTTACATTACGCTTTTTATATCAGCGCCCCCCCCCGTGGCGAGCCAACAAAGAATGCAATAAAAAATTGAGTAAAGTACATGAACATTGAAGTAGCCTCTGACTTTTGCTTTGACATCTCAGAAACCCCCCCCCGTAATCTCAGTTATTCTCTGAGAGCCTTGACGTCTCAGTAATTCTCCCCAGCACAGCATTATAGCTTCATTTAATTTTTACATCACACCCTTCATGTCTGACATGACGCTTCTTTTATTCTACCATGATGCTTCTTAATATTTTAAATGACACTCATTAGTTTTTAAATGAGGCTTCTATGATTTTTTACATGATGCTTCTTTGATTGTTTACATGACGCTTCTATGATTTTTTACATGGCGCTTCTATGATTTTTACATGACGCTTCTATGATTGTTTACATGACGCTTCTATGATTTTTTACATGACGCTTCTATGATTGTTTACATGACGCTTCTATGATTGTTTACATGACGCTTCTATGATTGCTTACATGACGCTTCTATGATTGTTTACATGACGCTTCTATGATTGTTTACATGACGCTTCTATGATTGCTTACATGACGCTTCTATGATTTTTTCATGACGCTGCTACGATTTTTACATGACGCTTCTATGATTGTTTACATGACGCTTCTATGATTTTTTACATGGCGCTTCTATGATTTTTTACATGACGCTTCTATGATTGTTTACATGACGCTTCGATGATTTTTTACATGACGCTTCTATGATTTTTTACATGGCGCTTCTATGATTGTTTACATGACGCTTCTATGATTGTTTACATGACGCTTCTATGATTGTTTACATGACGCTTCTATGATTGTTTACATGACGCTTCTACGATTTTTTACATGTCGCTTCTATGATTGTTTACATGACGCTTCTATGATTGCTTACATGACGCTTCTATGATTTTTTCATGACGCTGCTACGATTTTTACATGACGCTTCTATGATTGTTTACATGACGCTTTTATGATTTTTACATGACGCTTCTATGTTTTTTTAAATGACGCTTCTATGATTTTTTACATGGCGCTTCTATGATTTTTTACATGACGCTTCTATGATTGTTTACATGACGCTTCTATGATTTTTTACATGACGCTTCTATGATTTTTTACATGGCGCTTCTATGATTGTTTACATGACGCTTCTATGATTGTTTACATGACGCTTCTATGATTTTTTACATGACGCTTCTATGATTGTTTACATGACGCTTCTATGATTGTTTACATGACGCTTCTATGATTGCTTACATGACGCTTCTATGATTTTTAAAT
Organism: Macrostomum lignano; assembly: GCA_002269645.1. NCBI lineage: Eukaryota > Metazoa > Platyhelminthes > Macrostomidae > Macrostomum > Macrostomum lignano. The sequence goes on from NIVC01000056.1 coordinate 906,389, forward strand.
GAGGCTTCTATGATTTTTTACATGACGCTTCTATGATTTTTTACATGGCGCTTCTATGATTTTTACATGACGCTTCTATGATTGTTTACATGACGCTTCTATGATTTTTTACATGACGCTTCTATGATTTTTTACATGACGCTTCTACGATTTTTTACATGTCGCTTCTATGATTGTTTACATGACGCTTCTATGATTTTTTAAATGACGCTTCTATGATTTTTTAAATGACGCTTCTATGATTGTTTACATGACGCTTCTACGATTCTTTACATGACGCTTCTATGATTTTTTACATGACGCTTCTATGATTGTTTACATGACGCTTCTACGATTCTTTACATGACGCTTCTATGATTGTTTACATGACGCTTCTACGATTTTTACATGACGCTTCTATGATTGTTTACACGACGCTTCTACGATTTTTACATGACGATTCTTTTTAAAAAGTCTTTTAGTTTTCCTGACGTTGAAAAGCTTAAATTAAAAAAATTATACTCTATGAAAATTCGAACCATCGTCGCTGCATTTAGCAGTTCAGTTTGTTCACCTCTAGGCTAGCTCTCATCGTTTTGATAACATCAAATTTTGCACTTATATAATTCAACACTTTAAAATCCAAGCATAGAGTAAATCACACGAAGCAGTTATGACATAATCAGTTTCTCAGTCAGTCAGTATCAGTTAACAATATGGTTACGCAATTTAAATCAAGTCTGGTGCTACGCTTCCACACTGCATTTTCAATTCAAGTCGGAGTTACAATTCAGTTATGATGCAATCTATTTCAGAATCAGAATTCAACCAGTCAGTTTTTTCTCTAGCATTCTTACAATGCATTTCAAGTCGAAAGAGCTGCTTGACCTTTGCAAAAAAGCATGTTTTTCGAATATTTAATGCCTTTAGCATGGAACAATTTCTTAGCCACGATGCATGTACAGTCACGGGAAATTTTCTGATCGAACAGTGCAAGTTCGAACAAAATCGGTCCAGCCATTTTTTCTCTAATCTATCACATATATGTCCCAATGGCTATATAGGAATCTTGCTTGCTTGTAATCGATTAGAGAAAAAATGGCTTAACCGATTTTTATGAGACTTGCACTGTTCGATCAGAAATTTTCCCGTGACTGTACATGCATCGTGGCTAAGAAATTGCTCGATGCTAAAGGCATTAAATATTCGAAAAACATGCTTTTTTGCAAAGGTCAAGCAAACTTTTCGACTTGAAATGCATTGTAAGAATGCTAGAGAAAAAACTGACTGGTTGAATTCTGATTCTGAAATAGATTGCATCATAACTGAATTGTAACTCCGACTTGAATTGAAAATGCAGTGTGGAAGCGTAGCACAGACTTGATTTAAATTGCGTAACCATAATTGTTAACTGATACTGACTGACTGAGAAACTGATTATGTCATAACTGCTTCGTGTGATTTACTCTATGCTTGGATTTTAAAGTGTTGAATTATATAAGTGCAAAATTTGATGTTATCAAAACGATGAGAGCTAGCCTAGAGGTGAACAAACTGAACTGCTAAATGCAGCGACGGTGGTTCGAATTTTCATAGAGTATAATTTTTTTAATTAAAGCTTTTCAACGTCAGGAAAACTAAAAAACTTTTTAAAAAGAAGCGTCATGTAAAAATCATAGAAGCGTCATGTAAAAATCATAGAAGCGTCATGTCAAAAATCATAAAAGCGTCATGTAAAAATCATAGAAGCGTCTTTTAAAAAAATCATAGAAGCGTCATGTAAACAATCATAGAAGCGTCATGTAAACAATCATAGGAGCGTCATGTAAACAATCATAGAAGCGTCATGCAAACAATCATAGAAGCGTCATGTAAAAATCGTAGAAGCGTCATATAAACAATCATAGAAGCGTCATGTAAACAATCATTGAAGCGTCATGTAAAAATCATAAAAGCGTCATGAAAAAATCATAGAAGCGTCATGTAAACAATCATTGAAGCGTCATGTAAACAATCATAGAAGCGTCATGTAAAAATCATAAAAGCGTCATGAAAAATCATAGAAGCGTCATATAAACAATCATAGAAGCGTCATGTAAACAATCATAGAAGCGTCATGTAAACAATCATAGAAGCGTCATGTAAAAAATCATCGAAGCGTCATATAAACAATCACTGAAGCGTCATGTAAACAATCATAAAAGCGTCATGTAAAAAAATCATAGAAGCGTCATGTAAACAATCATAGAAGCGTCATGTAAAAATCATAAAAGCGTCATGAAAAAATCATAGAAGCGTCATATAAACAATCATAGAAGCGTCATGTAAACAATCATAGAAGCGTCATGTAAACAATCATAGAAGCGTCATGTAAAAAATCATAGAAGCGTCATATAAACAATCACTGAAGCGTCATGTAAACAATCATAAAAGCGTCATGTAAAAAATCATAGAAGCGTCATGTAAACAATCATAGAAGCGTCATTTAAAAAAATCATAGAAGCGTCATATAAACAATCATAGAAGCGTCATGTAAAAAATCATAGAAGCGTCATGTAAAAAATCATAGAAGCGTCATGTAAACAATCATAGAAGCGTCATGTAAAAAATCATAGAAGCGTCATGTAAAAAATCATAGAAGCGTCATATAAACAATCATAGAAGCGTCTTTTAAAAGAATCATAGAAGCGTCATGTAAACAATCATAGAAGCGTCATGTAAACAATCATAGAAGCGTCATGTAAAAAATCATAGAAGCGTCATGTAAACAATCATAGAAGCGTCATGTAAAAAATCATAGAAGCGTCATGTAAACAATCACTGAAGCGTCATGTAAACAATCATAGAAGCGTCATGTAAACAATCATAGAAGCGTCATGTAAAAATCATAGAAGCGTCATGTAAACAATCACTGAAGCGTCCTGTAAACAATCACTGAAGCGTCATGTAAACAATCATAGAAGCGTCATGTAAACAATCATAAAAGCGTCATGTAAAAATCATAAAAGCGTCATGAAAAAATCATAGAAGCGTCATATAAACAATCATAGAAGCGTCATGTAAACAATCATAGAAGCGTCATGTAAACAATCATAGAAGCGTCATGTAAAAAATCATAGAAGCGTCATATAAACAATCACTGAAGCGTCATGTAAAAAATCATAAAAGCGTCATGTAAAAAATCATAGAAGCGTCATGTAAAAAATCATAGAAGCGTCATTTAAAAAAATCATAGAAGCGTCATATAAACAATCATAGAAGCGTCATGTAAACAATCATAGAAGCGTCATATAAACAATCATAGAAGCGTCTTTTAAAAAAATCATAGAAGCGTCATGTAAACAATCACTGAAGCGTCATGTAAACAATCATAGAAGCGTCATATAAAAATCATAGATGCGTCATTTAAAAAATCATGGAAGCGTCATGTAAACAATCATAGAAGCGTCATGTGAAAATCATAGAAGCGTCACGTAAAGAATCATAGAAGCGTCATGTAAACAATCATAGAAGCGTCATGTAAACAATCATAGAAGCGTCATTAAAAAATCATAGAAGCGTCATGTAAACAATTATAGAAGCGTCATGTAAAAAAATCATAGAAGCGTCATGTAAACAATCATAGAAGCGTCATGTAAAAAATCATAGAAGCGTCATGTAAACAATCATAGAAGCGTCATGTAAAAAATCATAGAAGCGTCATGTAAACAATCACTGAAGCATCATGTAAACAATCATAGAAGCGTCATGTAAACAATCATAGAAGCGTCATGTAAAAATCATACAAGCGTCATGTAAACAATCACTGAAGCGTCATGTAAACAATCATAGAAGCGTCATGTAAACAATCATAGAAGCGTCATGTAAACAATCATAAAAGCGTCATGTAAAAATCATAAAAGCGTCATGAAAAAATCATAGAAGCGTCATATAAACAATCATAGAAGCGTCATGTAAACAATCATAGAAGCGTCATGTAAACAATCATAGAAGCGTCATGTAAAAAATCATCGAAGCGTCATATAAACAATCACTGAAGCGTCATGTAAAAAATCATAAAAGCGTCATGTAAAAAATCATAGAAGCGTCATGTAAAAAATCATAGAAGCGTCATTTAAAAAATCATAGAAGCGTCATATAAACAATCATAGAAGCGTCATGTAAACAATCATAGAAGCGTCATATAAACAATCATAGAAGCGTCTTTTAAAAAATCATAGAAGCGTCATGTAAACAATCATAGAAGCGTCATGTAAACAATCATAGAAGCGTCATATAAAAATCATAGATGCGTCATTTAAAAAATCATGGAAGCGTCATGTAAACAATCATAGAAGCGTCATGTGAAAATCATAGAAGCGTCACGTAAAGAATCATAGAAGCGTCATGTAAACAATCATAGAAGCGTCATGTAAACAATCATAGAAGCGTCATGTAAAAAATCATAGAAGCGTCATGTAAACAATTATAGAAGCGTCATGTAAAAAAATCATAGAAGCGTCATGTAAACAATCATAGAAGCGTCATGTAAACAATCATAGAAGCGTCATGTAAACAATCATAGAAGCGTCATGTAAACAATCATAGAAGCGTCATTTAAAAAATCATAAAAGCGTCATGCAAAAATCATAGATGCGTCATTTAAAAAATCATGGAAGCGTCATGTAAACAATCATAGAAGCGTCATGTAAAAAATCATAGAAGCGTCATATAAAAATCATAGATGCATCATTTAAAAAAATCATAGAAGCGTCATATAAAAAATCATAGAAGCGTCATGTAAAAATCATAGAAGCGTCATGTAAACAACCATAGAAGCGTCATGTAAAAAATCATAGAAGAGTCATGTAAACAATCATAGAAGCGTCATGTAAGCAATCATAGAAGCGTCATGTAAACAATCATAGAAGCGTCATGTAAACAATCATAGAAGCGTCATGTAAGCAATCATAAAAGCATCATGTAAACAATCATAGAAGCGTCATGTAAACAATCACAGAAGCGTCATGAAAAAATCATAGAAGCGTCATGTAAACAATCATAGAAGCGTCATGTAAAGAATCATAGAAGCGTCATGTAAAAAAATCATAGATGCGTCATTTAAAAAATCATAGAAGCATCATGTAAACAATCATAGAAGCGTCATTTAAAAAAATCATAGAAGCGTCATATAAAAATCATAGATGCGTCATTTAAAAAATCATAGAAGCGTCATGTGAAAATCATAAAAGCGTCACGTAAAGAATCATAGAAGCGTCATGTAAACAATCATAGAAGCGTCATGTAAACAATCATAGAAGCGTCATGTAAACAATCATAGAAGCGTCATGTAAAAAATCATAGAAGCGTCATGTAAACAATCATAGAAGCGTCATGTAAACAATCATAGAAGCGTCATTTAAAAAATCATAGAAGCGTCATGTAAACAATCATAGAAGCGTCATGTAAAAAATCATAGAAGCGTCATGTAAAAAATCATAGAAGCGTCATGTAAAAATCGTAGAAGCGTCATTTAAAAATCATAGAAAATCATAAAAATCAAAAATTAAATGCAGCTATAATGCTGTGCTGGGGAGAAAAACTGAGACGTAAAGGCTCTCAGAGAATAACTGCTGAGATTACGGGGGGGGGTTTCTGAGATGTCAAAGCAAAAGTCAGAAGCTACTTCAAAGTTCATGTACTTTACTCAATTTTTTTATTGCATTCTTTGTTGGCTCGCCACGGGAGGCGCTTATAGAAGAAGAGTCATGTAAAAAATAAAAGTAGCACTACGAGCGTATGTACGAGCTATACATAAAAGAAAAGTCATGTTCAAGTTAAAAGATTCATTTGGGAATTGCTACGATGTCAAAGCTTGGTGGAAATCGTTATAGTGCTGTGATTCTTAAAGAAGGAATCACTAAAATGTCAAGGCTTAGGGGAGAAGAATTGCTGAGATTTCAAGGCTTTAGGTTGGGTTAAAGTTAGGTTTAGGTCAGGTGTGGGTTGAGGGTTATATTTTATCGGGTTTCAAGGTTAACAGAATAACAGGGGATTTTTTAGATTTCAAGGTTTATGGAGGCCATCGCTGACATGTTAAGGCTTACGGGGGAATAGCTGAGATGTCAAGGCTCACGGGGTATAAATGAGATTTCAAGGCTAAAGTCAGAAGCTACATGTAGTTTATTGAAAACTTTTTATTACATTATTTGATGCCTCCTCAGGGGAGGGATCGCTGATAAAAAAAGCGTAATGTAAAAAATAAAAGAAGCTTCATGTCGAAGTTAAGAGATTCATTTGGGAATCCCTACGATGTCGAGGCTTGCAGGAAATCGCTATAATGCTGTAGTAGTGCTATAGTGACTCTTAGAGAGAATTACTGAAATTTCAATGTTAGGTTAGGGTTAGGGTTAGGGTTAGGGCTAGGGTTAGGGTTAGGGTTAGGCTAGGGTTAGAAGGTTGACAGATATTTTTAGATTTCCAAGGCTTATTGGGGGCATTGCTGAGATGTCAAGGGGGGAAGTTGATATGTCAAAGCTTGTGGGGGGGGAATTACTGACATGTCAAGGCTTACAAGGTTTGACAGGAGATTTTTTAAGATTTCAAGGATACATGTAGCTTATTTAAAAAACGTGTATTGCATTTATTTGGCTCCCCAACGGGGGGCGTAGATTGCTAGTCAATCTACTGATAGTACTGTAAAATCGCTCCTCTAGTATAGATCAGAAAAACATGCAACACTAAGATTTTCTTAATCCCTGTACTGAATTTTTTTGCTGCGTCTGCTTTAAAGTTACGTCTCATATATATTTAGCAATAATGTAAATCATGTACCAAACAAACAAACAAACATAGAAAAGAACTTTTTGCATTGGATGCGTGTGTTGAACATTCGAGCTCGTATTGATATATTGCGTGGTATATTTTACCATTTAAAGTACATTTAATTGTATTTTAAATATTTTGTACCATGAATTATCTATTATTATAACTTGTGTGTCTCCGTTTATTAATTGTTTGTTAAACCAGATTTAAACGTTGAAATCGTCGAACTGCATCAATAGAGGCACTCATTTTGGCGCCGCAGGCACTCGTTTTGGCACCGCAGGCACTCATTTTGGCGCCGCAGGCACTCATTTTGGCGCCGCAGGCACCATTTTGGCGCCGCAGGCACTCATTTTGGCGCCGCAGACACTCGTTTTGGCGCCTTAAAAGTTAAAAGTAAAAGTTACAAGGTGGGTTAGGTTGGTGGGGACAAAGCATTGGCATGTCCCCACATAGCTTTTACTGGGGGGGGGACATTTCCCCATCTGCCCCCCCCCCGGTGGCGACGCGCCTGGTTGAACGGTGCACTGGGTACGCTAGTTGAGCGCTTCTCTAGTCAATTCGCAAGGATGCTACGAATAAAAATGTAGCCAATGCTTCAGCTAAGTCCTGGTTCTAAGAATTATTTGAGCTACCCTTGCACAAGTCAAGCTGGCGTGTCTGGTGGAGCTAAAAAGCTTTAGATCGCATATTAAGGAGACAAAATTTGTTGTCTAAATTATTTATGCAACATCCGTTGCGCTGAAACAGTTTACCCGTTGGTCAGGTTGGTAGGTTTACCCGTTAGTCTTGGTAGGTTTACCCGTGAGCCAGGTAGCTTTACCCGTTAGTCAGGTAGGTTTACCCGTTAGTCAGGTAGGTTTACCCGTTAGTCAATCTTGCTAAAATGCATTGCATCTTCATTCGCAGTGTTTTTAAGCCGCCAAGCTTCTTTGTAAATTTCACCAGGCCGAGAAGTCTAGCAGCTTGTCGATGAAGGCTCTGGAGGAAGCAACCTGAAAACGGAAACTAAAAAAAACAAAAGATCGCAACGGAAACAAAGAGTCGAACAGTTTTTACCCATTCTGTTGACTCAGGAAATGGATCACACCAAGAAAGAAGACGATTAAGGTTCCGGAGAGCTGAGTAAACGTTTGGGAGGCAGGTGATGTTTTCTTCAGGTAGATTTGAGAAGAAACTTGATGGAAGATCTGCTAGCTAAGCTATTGTGTGCAAAGTAACACGTCCGGTAGGATGCGAACAGCGTCCATCAGTGGAGGCAATCAGCTAAAACGAAACTATATACGATATATATATAGCTCGTATGTAGATTTTACTTTAAAGCTTCAAAGCTTCAAGAAAACTTACTCTCTGCCTAACTAAAGATTGCGTAAAAAAATTCCGACATGCTTCTTCGCTTTCAGTGGCCTTTTATGACGTTCTGCGTGGCTGTGACTGCTGCTGCCGCTTGCACGATACAGAAGGCCGCCTTCCACAAGACCACTGGAGCTGATTGCGTTCGGCCCGAATTCACCAACATCGTGTGGGGCCTGTGCGACCCGCTGTCCTGCAGCCTCTTCTGTGCCAAGACGTCCAAGTGCCAGGCCTTCACGCTGCCCTCTGGTGACTGTGTCTGCAAGCTGTTCCTGTTCGACAAGTGCAGTCACCGAGTACAGTCGGAGCCCAACTGTGCTCACCTGGTGACCGTGTACATGAGATCAATGGCCGGAGTAGCGGCGGGTCGCCTGTGTCCTCCCGGATACGAGTTCGCTCGGTTCGGCACCGCCTACAAGGTGTCGGGTTCGGCCGCGGCCAGCTGGGAAGAAGCCTTTGCCAGATGCAACGAGGAGGCCGGCTTGTCAAAATTCGCTGACGCTCTGGACACCGACGAAACTGGCCACCTAATGTGGATCAAGAACGTGTCAAACGTTCCGGTCGAGAGCTTGTTCCTGGGAGGCCACCAGATCCCAGGCTCAGAAAGTATCAGTGAAGGCTGGATCTGGGACGCGTGCAACGAGAGCATCCGAGCCGATGTGTGGGAACCGGGAAGGCCCAACAAAGGCTTGCCCATTGAGGGATGCATTCGCACTAACAGCAATCATAACATCGGTATTGACGATTTCGCTTGTACCGATCAGCATAAATACATCTGCGAGTGTCAGTATGTGTTTTGAAACTGTAAGGCCAAAAACAAAAGAATAAAATTTCTAAGTTTGGCGTAAACAAACTTTTGGTACGGGATTGCTGAAACACTAATCAGACTTCAACGCTGTGCTGAGTGACACTCGGAGTTGTCATAGACTATTTCATTTAATGAACCGTTTTGTGTTGAGAAATTTATCAGTGGCCATAGACCATATACGCAGTCTTTGTCGTGCAGGAATATGTCAAGCCCAAGTAAGACAATATAACGATAGTACAGATATAAACCAACAGCAATGTCTATGATTGCTACCCAAAAACATAAGTTTATATGAGCGCGTGTACCGAACATTATATAACCTTTGCTTTATATAATTACTGTTCATTTTTTGTCTATGGTTATCATCTTCATGGATTTTCTCTCCTTAGAAGTCCTCCTAAACCATCCAAAATATAAAACTGTATAAGTTAAAAATTCGTTGGCTATGGCACCTGTTTCAAATTTAAGAATCTTCCAGTTTACTGCTGTAAGAATCTGCGCATTTATGTACGCTGAATCAATATTAGCGCACTTCACTCAAAATAGAAGCAAAAATGACGTACATACAAGTAGAGCTCATCATTTCGATCGCAGATTTGATGTATGACAAAATAGTACACAGAACATGAAAATCATATCTATATTTTGGCAGACATAGGCACAACCACACAGGTATACAATATAAAAGTAAAATTAAATAGTTTAGCGAACACGCAGTCTCATTTATAAAAAATTACAAAAGTAAAAAAAACTGTTTTTGTATGTTGGAAAAATTTAAACTAAACTAACAAAAATTGCACAGCCATAAGACACAGAGAATTTGGCTTATCAAAAGATATCTCACAACCAGACAAAAATAACCAGCATAGGTAATCATTGAATACCAGATCTAAGACTTATAGAGCTCCGGGCCCAGCACGAACCGCTGAAAGATTTTACTGCAGTCCGTCAAATTGTCGTTGTAAAACTTCGTCCCAGCGCCGTACCAGATTGAGCCGGTCTTCTTCAGGTCGTGCACAGCGTACACGGGCTGATTGCGGTCTGTAATTGGGTCCAGGTTGTCCACATTGGAGCAGTACTGGGTCAGGTTTTTGCTCACTGATTTGCCCACCAGCAACTGGCAGGCTTCCTTCAGCGCCCTCAGTCACCGTAGGGATAGAAGCTGTGAGCTGGCGGTATGTACACGGTCTCCAGAGGGTGGTTGGCCACGGGGAAGATTCGCTGGTATCGCTCCAAGAACTCGGTCAGACCGAACGGTCCTGCAACGCTAAACTGCGTCGGTGCCCGACTTTCCAGCTGCTGCATGACGGAGTGCAGGAATGCGTGGCCGGGGGTCGACATGAGAAAGGCGGGACTCGCCAGCGGCTTCACGGGCCAGTGCATGCCGAGGAACTGCAACGAGTGCGGATCGGGCTCTCTGGTCACCACGGCGTGGAAGCGGCGGAACTGGTCGATGCTGCGAACGAGGGTGTAGTCCAGGTCTGCGTAGACGCCGCCGAACTGCGGGTCGGGAGAATAGAGAGGGCGTTGGCTGTTTGTGAGCGATTGTAGAGTCTTTGCTAGAGATGCTGATGAGCAGGACTGTCGAGTAGCTCTGCGGTAACACGTCCAACTCTCAGGCTAAACACCTCTGCTTCAATTCCTGTCTATTCAAGGCCAGCTGTTAAAACAGAAAGTGCCTCCTGGCGCTGCCCGACGATCTGATAAGAGAGCGTGGCTTTTGACATGTACAGTGTATAGAGAACGATTTACGTAGGAATATCCAGGAGTAATGTTAGAGTAGGCGGTGAGAATCAACGGAAAATTGGGATCTTCTAAGTTTTGTTAACATTATTTTGTAAATAAATTTGCTGATTTTAGACCAGTCTGTCTACGAACACGTGGTCGTGACACGATTATTCTCAAGGCCAGCGCAAAGACGACTAGCAGTATGGGGTTTAAGGGGCTTAGCGCATGTGAATAGTGGCTCGTTTCTGCCCGAGAGAGTTTGATTTTTTGATTTTTTATATGGAAAATACACATTATCATGTGCATATACTTGTGCATGATATGAATATTTATGTACCTTGGTAGTCTGCGCCTAGGGATTGCAATCCCGGGATCCCGGGATTGGGCCTAAATCCCGGGATTTCCAGTCCCGGGATTCGGGACTCCAAATCCCGGGACTAATTTTTGTTAATATTTTTACAAAAAGTGCTGTAATATAAACATAATTAGGCCCTCAACTAGTTTATTATACTGCGCTAATTTCCGTTATTGCCTCACGTCGTGTGGCACCTTTTTAAACCCCGCATCACAGATTTAAATGTGAAATTAATTCCAATTTAAATTTTGATATAACTTGCTTCTTTACTACTAATTAGTACATTTATACTACTTACTTCAATAGGTCACAAGATAATGCTGTTTATCATCTACAAATAGATCATTATCTCTATAACAATGAAAAAAGTAAGCAAAAATGCGTTTAGCGCATATTTTGCCTTAAAATTTCAACCTAGAAGCATAACAATCTGTATTATTCTGATCCCGGGATTCAATCCCGGGATTGGCCAAATCCCGGGCCAATCACAAATGATGATTGCTCATTTTGCAATTCCTATCTGCGCCCCCCCGTTCTAAATTTTCTGGATCCGCTACTGCGCATGATTTGGAAGTGCGCGCGTAGATTATTTGCCTATAATTTCAAGTACGAATCGAGGGGAGAGCGAGTGAGCTGACCTTTCTGGCTGATGGGTGGGCAGGAAAAGTGCGGTGGGCGCTCTAGAAAACGTCAACTCAACTAGAATGCTAACAACATGGCATGGGAATCAGAGGGCGAAGGTTATTGCCTACTTTGGCCCAATTCTACCCCACATAAAAATTTATAGGAAAGAGTTTGTTTGGAGAAAAAGGAAGAGAAAGGTATACGCGCGACTGAGTCAAGGACGACTGAAGTAATCTATATATATATACTTAAGTAGTCCTTGGATTGAGTTCTGACTCAGTGTATCTGCGAGAGAAAAATATGAGTTTGAAGGCTGCATGGGTATAACATTGCGCTTTGATGGAAATTAGCTGACAAAGGAGAGGAAATAGAGGCACCCCGTTCTCCTTTCCGAGGTCCTCGCTGCTCAAGGCAACTAACTCACCATTTATCTAATAATTGTTAATCAATCATTCGCCTCTCATGCTCTGCTCTGTTACTTAAAGCTAAACCTAGTACATTTATAATCGTAATTCATGATTTATTGCACTTTGTGTCATTTCGACACTAATATATTATTAACTTAAACTTAAACTTTAACTATGTAAATTGTCCCATAAACATCGATCGCTGAGGCTATTCTTGCCAATTCTGCTGACTCCTGTAGTACAGTGGGACTGTCCGAGAGTACAGTGCAGCTCAGCCCTACAACGACTGCTCAAAAGGAAAGCTTATAGCGACTGTTTGAGTAAGCCATGGGGAGAGTCAGTAGCGAGTGAGTCAAAGCGCAGTGGAATTAAGTTTGGCGTAAGTGAGAAAGAAAAGTTGCAACCTCTCGGCTCGGCTCGGCTCGGCTTTATTTGATTTTAGAGACAGTAAACGAGAAACAGCTTGAGAATATATTCTATGGTCAAAATGGGGCTCGCTACTAGCTGATTAATGCTAAAAGATACTCCCCCTCCTAGATGAAGTACATCACTATGCATTAGATAAGCGGAGACAAAAGGTTTGAACAGTGAAGGCCGGGGAACGAGTAGGCAAGCAATGCAGATGTCATAGGTTGATCGGTTAAAGCACTGTTTAAGTATTGCTAGGTGGACTGTCCTTCTGGAATACTTGCACGGAGGTCTCGCTCTTGAATCGGTTTGAGCTGCGCGACCTTGTGTTAGAGCGGGAGCGTCGCGTGGCGGGGCCGGTGTAGCTGCTGGCTGCTCTTGATGGGCTGTTGGCAGGGTGGCGTGCTTTACACGATCGATCGACACTACGGTAGGCTTGCCGTTGATCTGGAGTGTCATTGTGGTGTCGTGCCTGTCCAGCACCGCGTACGGGCCTTGGTAAGGAGCCTCCAGGGGTCGTCGCACACGGTCCAACCGAAACCAGACGTGTGTGCACGAACTCAGCACGGCTGGCAAATGCACAGCTATCTCGCGCGTTCTCGGCTGCCGGTATTGGAAAATAAGCTGGTGTAGACTAGTCGAGAGCTCTTTGAGCGCAGACGTGTTGGTGACGACCGGTGGGACCAGCGGTTGCTCACCCGTAAGAACGGAGAACGGAGAGGCACCTGACTCATCTGGGAAAATGCGCATGCCCGGGAGCACGACGGGCAGCTGCTGCAGCCAGTTCTTGCCGCGCGCCTTCAAACCGATCTTTAGCGTCCGGTGTGCACGTTCGATGATACCGTTAGGTCTCGGATTATAGGCTGAAGTGCGGATGTGGTGGATGCCGAGTAGATCCGTCAAGTTCTTCATGAGCTCCATTCGGAATTGGGATCCCTGGTCACTGATCAGCGTCAAAGGTGGGCCAAACCGAGAAATCCAGGTTTCCAGGAAGGCTCGTGCGACTGATGTGGCGGCAATGTTCGAAAGCGGTGCTGCTTCGAACCAGCGTGAGTAGGCATCGATCATGGTGAGTAGGTAGCGAGGCTTCGGGCCGGGATCTTCAGACTCAGGAGGCGGTAGTGGTCTGACCAGGTCAATGTGTACCGTCGTGAATCTCTGAGATGGCACAGGCAGCTGCTGCAGTGGGCGTTGAACATGTCGTCCAGCCTTGCACTGCTGGCATTGTTGGCACTCGGCTACCCACTTGAAAATGTCGGCACCCATTAGTGGCCAGAAGAACCGATAGCTAATGAGCCGTTGCGTAGCTTTTCTGCCGGGGTGTGCGAACGAATGCAGCGAGTTGAACACCGCACGTCGCAGTACTTCAGGGACTACGGGACGCGGGTTAGTCTGCGAAGTCTCACAGCATAATGGGTAGTCTTTAATCCCGATATCGAAGTTGCTGAATGCCGTCCGCAGACACGAGATAGCCGAGGAACTCCACAGACTCGCGGAAAAACCGACACTTGTCCGAATTGACTCCCAAACATTTGTCGGTAAGTCGTTGCAGAACTGTTTCAATGTGTACTTGGTGCTCTTCCCGAGACCTGCTGTGCACTAGGATGTCGTCGATGTAGGTAGTAACAAATGGTAGGTCCCGAAACACTGAGTCAACATATCGCTGAAACGTGCTAGCGGCGTTCCGGAGACCGAAGGGCATCCGCAGGTATTCGAACGAGCCCGAATGGGGTGCAAATCGCCGTCTTCTCGATGTCCTCATCTGCCATCGGAACGAAGTGATAGGCCTTGACGAGGTCAAGGGTGCTGAAAACTTTCGCACCGTGCAGCTGATGATGGAAATGGTTGATTTTAGGGATACGGTAGCGGTCTGGCTTGGTTGCCGCGTTTAAGGCTCGATAGTCTCCGCAAGGTCTCCAGGAGCCGTCTTTTTTCTTCACCATGTGAAGCGGGGAAGCCCATGGACTGGCGGAGGGGCGGACGATGCCAAGGTGCAGGAGCTTGTCGAACTCCGCTTTTGCAACCGCGAACTTGGCCGGGGCAAGCGGTCGCGGCCGACAAAAAATGGTCGATGCCGAACCGACGTGGCGGGTGCTGCAGTGTAGTCCAGAGCTTCCAGAACTCGAGGTAACCGACCCAGCAGTATGGTGGGCTCAAGCAGCGTGGTGGCGTTGATTTGAAGGACTGAATCACTAGAAGGACAGAGAGTCACACGCAAAGATGTCACAGGGTCTTGAATGCGCCGTGACTTCAGGTCGATGAGGAGACCAAACTTGAGGAAGAAGTCTGCATCGAGGATGGGCGCAGTACTAGTAACAATGAACGTCGCAGGATATGGTCTACGAAGGCCGGGGATAGCAAGTGTGACACAACATTGGCCGAAGGTTCGGATTTCACGGCCATCGACGCCACAAAGTTTGACATGAGTGGGTGCGAGTAGATTTTGAGGAACAAACTGCAAAGGAAGAAGTGACCGTTCGGCGCCGGTGTCAACGATGAACGAAACGGGCGTACGAAGGACTTGGCAACGAAGAAGCAGCGTGGTGGCCTTTGACGGGTCGCGGCTCGGCCGATGCACGTGACCAACTAGTTTGACACCTGGCTTGGCGTCGGGCTTGACGCCCGGGACTGAGCCGGAGTGGGCTGACGGCTGGCAAGCAGTGTCGGCGGTTTCGAGCCTGGCCACTGGCACCATGGTCGGCACGTGCGAGCATCGGCAGCGTAGTAGAGTAGAGATGACTGTTGCAGATCTTGGGTCATCGGCGTGAGTTCCAGTTGGAGCGCGAGTCGTCGGGCTTCCTGCTACGAAAAGAACCAGCGTTTCTCCTCGGGTGCTCTTGGCCGGTGGCAGAGGTGCGGTTTACAGAGGTGAACGGGGTGTTGCAACCGGCGACAGCCAGCATGCGTGACCGACCAAGGCGGATGGGCAGTGCAGTTAGGAGTCGAAACTTGATGATGCTGTCATCGACTTAAGCCTACTTCGCTGAATTGCCGCTTGATGTCGGTTACCAACTGAGATGGGCGGCGATCCCCACACACACAAAATTGACTATGGAATTTCTAATCGAGGGAGCCGTTGACAGCATCACTTAGGCACAAACTTGAAAGGCTGTATAGGAAATGGATAGGTTGGATATCTCAGACGTATCTTGGAGAATCCTGAGCGGTATGGAGATCTAGATGTCTTCTCTAAAGCAATAAATTTCTACATTTAGCTTTGCTTTGCTATCTGCAGCGCAATTTTTCAAATAGCTGTTAAAAGACTTCAACTATGCTAAAAGTTTATCCTTTGTAGCTACGGTATATGTAATGAAACATAGCAAGTACTACATGCAAGTTTTCCAAAAAATGTAGGATACGAGTTTCAACAGAAGCAGTTTAAACAGTAAATTGACACTTGAAACCAGAAACTTTGATGGCTGATTGAGAAGCGTATAATCTTAAAAGTACAACTAATCTTAAAAGGCATTGCTTTCAGTGCAATTGCATGTAGACTCTCACCTTGAATAGCAACATGTAGCGGATCATGTCAACGCGCATGATGTGATGCTGCAGAGACTTGTACTTGCCTAGCAACCCGGGGAACTGGGTAGCAACAAACGGTTCCAAGTCCTCGTCGCGCCACAACACGTAGGTCCAATCCGGATGAATTCTCTTCCAGGAGAGCAGCTGCTCGGCAAAGTAGCCGGATACGAGTTTGCTCTTCCACAGGATGTGACGAATCTTCGGAATAGGGAACGCATCGCCAACCTGCCGCAGGTGCCTGACGTAGTCAGCTCGGCAGGTCTCCACCGAGCAAACCGAAGGCAGCCGAACGCTCAAATAAATAAATTTGTTTGCAGTGGAGTCGTTCCGGCTGTCAGACACGTGACTGTCAATCGCTGCAGGTCGCATCATTATCGGTGGCTCCAAGCCGTCATGCTGAACTGCTGTCGTCAGTTCTTCCGGCGTGCATCTGAGTTTGCCATGGAAGCAGAGGATTGAAAACAGTGTTGCTATCGACAGGCCAGCGGTCAGTACAGTTAATAGTTTATTCATTTGTTCGGTATTCGGATCGATTAATAATATTCTGTTGGCAAATAGAGT
Source organism: Macrostomum lignano (assembly GCA_002269645.1). Taxonomy (NCBI): domain Eukaryota; kingdom Metazoa; phylum Platyhelminthes; family Macrostomidae; genus Macrostomum; species Macrostomum lignano. Next base: position 922,941 of record NIVC01000056.1, read on the forward strand.
CAAGCTTTCTTAGCCTAAAGAAAAATTTACCTAGCAGATTGGGAGACACGACGGTGCAGAGATGCAGTGTCTGTGTGCTACTCTAGTAAGCCCACCCTCGGTCTGCACTGCACCTGGTCAACTCGATCATCAGCGGTTGGCTGGGGCCCCTGCCATGGAGATCGGGGGAATGAGTTTTCGGACTTACAATGGAAGCAGAAAGCCTCCTATAGGCTGTGTGTGAAAAGGAAGAAAAACAATAGCGCCCGAAAACGAAGGTTTGTACGAAGTGGGCATTCCAGATTGTCGTTGAAATTCTCCATGGCTCGGGTTAAGAAAATTTCCTGCAACAGCTCTCCGTCTCCACTTATAGCATACGGGTCTCATGCGCCTCAGGCAGTTGTTGAGCGAGCGTCATTGCTCATACAAAAGAAAAAACTCAATAAGCCTTACATGCGTGCTGTCGGATCTTATGGTTAGTTGGCCTTGCCAAGTCGCATCTTGCGTACGGTGAGCAGAGGCAACAGCCGTTGCAGTGAAGACTTATAATTGTTCGTCAAACTGCACGCACGTACAGTAAACTTCGTGTATGGATATAAGGTTAGAAATCCGTAAGAATAGGCCACATAAAAAACCATAGTGAAATATTGCCAAGCGAAGTGACCTAAATCCCAGTGCTTTTTTCGAACTTTAATTAGGAGAGATGCAATCAACTATTATTATTCTTATTATTATTCCTGTGAAAATTATTTGCATATTTTCTTGGTTTTGATTTTCTTTTCCACAAAAATAACTTGAGTTACAGTATTTTTGAATGAGCTTTCAAAAAGAATGAAAGATAATGCTAGATACACTACTTATTAGTACACACAATTGAGCTTCGGTTAAGGTCCTTAGGAAAATCATTAAAAAAATCTGAAAAACAACTCGACAGAAGTTCGCTTTTTAGGTTTTTTTATGTTATTTTTCTTCCTGACATTTTTCGCTGTGCGGGAACCGAGCAACGCAGGCACACGAAATTGAGGACCACCTGCAGGCTAATTTTTTTGCACACCTTCAAAAACTGCCTTGGAGACCGTCGAGATATTCAAAAATTCTGCCAGAATGTCTGATTTTTCCCATAAGCGCTAGTGTAATACCCCCCTTCAATATACCCTTTGCACCAATAAGCACTGCGCCTCAGTGCGGTTTTGCCATGCCTCAAGAGATCAGCTCTGGCTTCACCCCAGCTGGAGCTGCTGGTCATTCAACAGATGACACCAGCTGTGACTATGGACACCTCCATGGATAGGAGGCCTTGTGGATTGACTGGGTTTGGTTGACGCTTATTATCTGAAATTATCTGTAAAATTCCGGAGCATTATGTTACTTTATGCAATATGTTTGACAATTTAAAAGCATGCAAAAACACGAAACTAACAATTGCTATTTAATTGAATTAACAATAGTTTCATAAGGTATGCAAATTAATGTACATTAGTCTGGTATACTCGTAGGACCTAAAGGACAGTGAAAGTACCACTAAAATAAAAGATGCATCGCTACTTAAATTCATGCATTAAGAACGCCTAAGAAGTTAAAACACTCCACCTTTGCAATAGTTTATATGGTAAAGTACTATTTCTGAATAATATCGATATATATTAATTGCATTTTCCTTCAGTTGTCCATTCGCTTATAGATGGATACTCTCCAACTTCTCCTTCACCCATCTGATTTTCTCCTCATCCTGCGTCTCCATGGCAACGCGTCTCTCGTCCTTGATGGTCTCCATGAGACGCAGGCTGAGCTCTACGTGCTCGCGGCAGTCGCTATAGCGAGCCAGAGTGAGCAGCTCCTCCAAGTCCGGGTCTTCTTGCAGTTCCTCGAGCCACACATCGAATGCGATTGGCTGGAATGCTTGGAGCAGCTCAGCTTGAAGACTCCAGCTCAGGCAGCGAAAGTTCACGTACAGGTGAGAGGAGAGAGGCTGCGACAGTCTGGCTGTGAGCAGAGTCTGCGTGAACTCGGGAAGGAATGGGAAGCGAGGCGGAGAGTCGCAGGGGAGGCAGAACCTCCACGCCCAGTCGCAATCAAGAGAGCACAAAGTACCAACTTCTTTTGGACTCAAACCGCATTTGACTCTGGTCTTCTGGAGCTCCATCGCGAGTTTCTCAGCCTCCTCAACTTCTCCGAACTTTAAATGCGACATGGCGGTCAGACACAGGGCTGCACACTTGCACCACTGCTGCTCATTCAGGAGACTGAGTTGCCTCATCAGTGTGTCTCTGTTGCTCGATTCCAACTGCAACTCGCTCACACACTGGTGCACCACACTGTACACGTCAGCGAACTTATAATGCATATCAGGGTAAGAAGTACCTTCTCTGATCTTAGTCGCAGCGGGTGGCGCTGTCAGAGGCAGCAGGGTGAACGGGTGAAAGTAGAAGCTCTCTGACTGCAGAGGTCTCACGAGCCTCTTCAGCTGCTCGACCACTCCATTGATGTCGCTTCTCATCTCGTTCAGTCGGTTTCGAACCCTCGCCTTCGTGTTGTCGAAGTCGCCGCCGATTCCAGCGTTCTTGAAGTAAAGTGGAGCGTCGGGCATGAAGAAGTGCGGCATGCACTCATCGGGCGAGTTGCGTGAGCTGATGAAGTTCAGCATCATGTCGAGGGACTCCAAAAGCCGAGCGATCAGATTCTGAGGTTGCCAAGCCTCAGCCGAAGGGTCTGTGCCGTTCTTCTCCAGCATGAAGAACAACAGAGTCTTTGCATGGTAGGTCTTGAGTCCAGGTGTGTCCAGAGTGTGAGGCAAGTGTCGCTTGAAGATGAACTTGATCATTGTGAACAGCTGGCCCTGCACTGTGCCAAGGTCCGCCATGATCTCTTTCTCTTGGAATCCGAAACTCACTCTGAGCTCGTTGGTCGAGTTCGGTCTGGTCGCCCTCACGAGATGAACGTCGCGAAAGTATTTCAGAATTTTTCTGATCATGTCATCACAGAAACTGCTGCAGCACCAGATGGCGTAGCACGTGTCCTGTGCAGGCCGCACACCGCACGCCCTGGCGGTCACTGCAGGTTGGCTGCCTGCAGAGAGCAGAGAGCGGAGAGTGCATTAAAATAAAAGCAAATATGCGATAAACTGTAGCTCACTCACCTGCTCCCACTGCCACTTGTGCGTGACCCTCCTTGACTATCAGCTTTGTGGCATCTCTGCAGGAGCTTCGAGATCTGTTACAGCCTCCTTCCAGATGGAACTCCTGCCCAGCAACCAGCACAGTCCAGTCGATGTCCGAGTCTGCAGCTGTCCTGCCGTTTACTTGGGCCAGACTGTTGGCCCAGCCCTCTGCGTAGCTGCCCGTTATCTGCCTGTCATCCCGCGTGAGGACTTCAGCGACTCCTTTTAGCCAGTGAGCCAAAGTCTGTTGACAATTTGCTCTCTCCTTTGTAAATCCCGCCTCGCTGAGCAGTTGATGCAGTTCCTCACTCAGCTGTCTGTATCGCTGAGAACTGTCTGTGGGCCTGTGGGGCAAAATTCCAATACAGGAAACTGCAAATGAACTGCTCAACACACGTTGTCGAACCAAAAGGAATGAAACCCACTGGAGAAGAACCGAATCGCGAGTAGCGGCTGCCTGCTGGGTTTCTGAGCATCTGCAATGTACAATGGAACTCTTGTGTTTTAATGTTTCTGTGCCGTAAGTAAATTTAGGGCACGATGCAGGGTCGCATGCTACTTGCATTAATCTACTTGGGTCCAGCAGGCGCAGCACCTCTCGCTGCTCGAGTCGCTCTGCCAGCTGTGCGCACGTCAGACCCCGACCGTCTCGATGACTCGCATCCGCTCCTCTGTCCATCAGAGCCTTGGCTGCTCGCACGTGACCGGCTTCGCACGCTCGCGACAGAGCAGTCCGACCCTGACTGTCTTCGGCACTCACTGACGCACCGAGATCCAGCAGTTTCTCAATGAGCTCGTGATGACCTGCATCAGCTGCCAGCATGAGAGCAGTAGCTCCAGTGCTGTCTGACTGATCAACATGCTCTGAGCTGAATCTCTCATCATTGATCAGTGTGACAGCAAGAGCGACGTGTCTTTGAGAGATGGCGACACGGAGCAGCTGAGTGACCTGAGCTGGCTGCATTCGAGAGAGCGTGTCGGTGAGAACAGAGTTCCTGCCTTCGATGGCCATCGCTGCGGTGAAGCTGAGGATGGGGCTGAATTGGAAGAGCCAGTCAGGCTCGAGGCCAAACTCCGACACAACATTTTCTCTTAGGCGAGAGCATGCAGCCAGTGTGCAACGAAATCGGAAGTCTTCGGTCTCAATACGAGTATCCATTTTGAGACGAAGATAGAAATACTTCACCACTTCTAAGTGATCCTCGCTTGCAGCAGAAAGCGCAGCATTCATGCAGCACTGATCTATTACATTCTGATGGTCGGCTATCGCTTGCACCAGGAATTGCACCACCTCCAAATGACCCTTGATTGCGGCAGATTGCAAAGCCTCTATGCAGCACTGATTTCTTACACTTTGGTTAGGCATGGCTTCCACCAGAAATTTAACCACTTCTAACTGGCCATGCTGGGCTGCCAAACGGCAGTTAGTTGCGCAGAACATTGTCTTACTTTGCTCACTTTGCAGATGCTGAAATCGAGCTTTCACAGTCGCCACTATTCCGGTGGTGACTGCCTCATCAATGCTTGGCGTTTGATCCATCCTCTTTATGATTTCGCTACTGAATTTCTGGGCCCTGTAAAGATAAAAATGGTTTTACTTATCCATTAAAAGGTATTGGTAGCACTCTAAGAAAAGTCAATCACCGAGTGACTCACAAAATTTTATTGTAAATATAAGTCACAGTCAAGACTTCTGATTCGCTCTCGCTTTTGGTCGACTTTCAGATAAAGTCAAGCACCCGCTGAGACAACGGCCAGATAGCTCACTGGTCTTGAAACTTGTAAAACTACATTTAGCTACTATCTACACCAAAAGTTTCTGATAGAATAAAAAATCTTGCGGTAAAAAAGTCATGCTTTAACTTTGCTCTTACTTTGAGTAAATTTTATCTTCTAATCTCTTGTTTTTAGCATTACTCTATCGCTCATATGCAAGTTTGTTGAGTCTGTTTGCTAACCTCATCATTTTGCTAGGAGTCGAGACTTTATTTAGCATGCGTACTTTGTATTTGTGCTGTCAAACTTTCAAGAATAGCGCGCATCAGCCGTGACTCAGCTGCAAAATTTGTAGTTGTGCACTGTACTGTGGCACGCGAGTAATCTTAACTCAGATTAATATCTGGAGACGCTTTTCAAGCTGTTCTTGAAAAACGAATCACGTGTTCGCTTAAGCATACCTGCACCGATAAAAATAGCAATATAGGAAAGTGAGAGTGGAAGTGAATGAGACACGTGGGTTGAGATAGAACAAACTGATAAGGACAGTTAAGAGAGAAAAGGCGCTCACCTTTACTGCTGCTGTCTCAGTCACCGGTGCTTTCTCCTTGCTGCTGTCTCAGTCACCGGTGCTTTCTCCTTGCTGCTGTCTCAGTCACCGGTGCTTTCTCCTTGCTGCAGTCTCAGTCACCGGTGCTTTCTCCTTGCTGCTGTCTCAGTCACCGGTGCTTTCTCCTTGCTGCTGTCTCAGTCACCGGTGCTTTCTCCTTGCTGCAGTCTGAGTCACCGGTGCTTTCTCCTTGCTGCTGTCTCAGTCACCGGTGCTTTCTCCTTGCTGCAGTCTCAGTCACCGGTGCTTCTGCTTGCTGCTGTCTCAGTCACCGGTGCTTCTGCTTGCTGCTGTCTCAGTCACCGGTGCTTCTCCTTGCTGCAGTCTCAGTCACCGGTGCTTCTGCTTGCTGCTGTCTCAGTCACCGGTGCTTCTGCTTGCTGCTGTCTCAGTCACCGGTGCTTCTCCTTGCGGCAGTCTCAGTCACCGGTGCTTCTCCTTGCTGCAGTCTCAGTCACCGGTGCTTCTCCTTGCTGCTGTCTCAGTCACCGGTGCTTCTGCTTGCTGTTGTCTCAGTCACCGGTGCTTCTCCTTGCTGCTGTCTCAGTAACCGGTGCTTCTCCTTGCTGCTGTCTCAGTAACCGGTGCTTCTCCTTGCTGCAGTCTCAGTCACCGGTGCTTCTCCTTGCTACAGTCTCAGTCACCGGTGCTTTCTCCTTGCGGCAGTTTCAGTCACCGGTGCTTTCTCCTTGCTGCAGTCTCAGTCACCAGTGCTTTCTCCTTGCTGCTGTCTCAGTCACCGGTGCTTTCTCCTTGCTGCTGTCTCAGTCACCGGTGCTTTCTCCTTGCTGCTGTCTCAGTCACCGGTGCTTTCTCCTTGCTGCTGTCTCAGTCACCGGTGCTTTCTCCTTGCTGCAGTCTCAGTCACCGGTGCTTCTGCTTGCTGCTGTCTCAGTCACCGGTGCTTCTGCTTGCTGCTGTCTCAGTCACCGGTGCTTCTCCTTGCTGCAGTCTCAGTCACCGGTGCTTCTGCTTGCTGCTGTCTCAGTCACCGGTGCTTCTGCTTGCTGCTGTCTCAGTCACCGGTGCTTCTCCTTGCTGCAGTCTCAGTCACCGGTGCTTTCTCCTTGCTGCTGTCTCAGTCACCGGTGCTTCTCCTTGCTGCAGTCTCAGTCACCGGTGCTTTCTCCTTGCTGCAGTCTCAGTCACCGGTGCTTCTCCTTGCTGCTGTCTCAGTCACCGGTGCTTCTGCTTGCTGCTGTCTCAGTCACCGGTGCTTCTCCTTGCTGCTGTCTCAGTAACCGGTGCTTCTCCTTGCTGCTGTCTCAGTAACCGGTGCTTCTCCTTGCTGCAGTCTCAGTCACCGGTGCTTCTCCTTGCTACAGTCTCAGTCACCGGTGCTTTCTCCTTGCGGCAGTTTCAGTCACCGGTGCTTTCTCCTTGCTGCAGTCTCAGTCACCGGTGCTTCTCCTTGCTGCAGTCTCAGTCACCGGTGCTTTCTCCTTGCTGCAGTCTCAGTCACCGGTGCTTCTCCTTGCTGCTGTCTCAGTCACCGGTGCTTTCTCCTTGCTGCTGTCTCAGTCACCGGTGCTTCTCCTTGCTGCTGTCTCAGTAACCGGTGCTTCTCCTTGCTGCTGTCTCAGTAACCGGTGCTTCTCCTTGCTGCAGTCTCAGTCACCGGTGCTTCTCCTTGCTACAGTCTCAGTCACCGGTGCTTTCTCCTTGCGGCAGTTTCAGTCACCGGTGCTTTCTCCTTGCTGCAGTCTCAGTCACCAGTGCTTTCTCCTTGCTGCTGTCTCAGTCACCGGTGCTTTCTCCTTGCTGCTGTCTCAGTCACCGGTGCTTTCTCCTTGCTGCTGTCTCAGTCACCGGTGCTTTCGCCTTGCTGCAGTCTCAGTAACCGGTGCTTTCTCCTTGCTGCAGTCTCAGTAACCGGTGCTTCTCCTTGCTGCAGTCTCAGTAACCGGTGCTTCTCCTTGCTGCTGTCTCAGTCACCGGTGCTTTCTCCTTGCTGGTGTCTCAGTCACCGGTGCTTTCTCCTTGCTGCTGTCTCAGTCACCGGTGCTTTCTCCTTGCTGCTGTCTCAGTCACCGGTGCTTTCTCCTTGCTGCTGTCTCAGTCACCGGTGCTTTCTCCTTGCTGCTGTCTCAGTCACCGGTGCTTTCTCCTTGCTGCTGTCTCAGTCACCGGTGCTTTCTCCTTGCTACTGTCTCAGTCACCGGTGCTTTCTCCTTGCTACTGTCTCAGTCACCGGTGCTTTCTCCTTGCGGCAGTTTCAGTCACCGGTGCTTTCTCCTTGCTGCAGTCTCAGTCACCGGTGCTTTCTCCTTGCTGCAGTCTCAGTCACCGGTGCTTTCTCCTTGCTGCAGTCTCAGTCACCGGTGCTTTCTCCTTGCTGCAGTCTCAGTCACCGGTGCTTTCTCCTTGCTACAGTTTCAGTCACCGGTGCTTTCTCCTTGCTGCAGTCTCAGTCACCGGTGCTTTCTCCTTGCGGCAGTCTCAGTCACCGGTGCTTTCTCTTTGCTGCAGTCTCAGTCACCGGTGCTTTCTCCTTGCGGCAGTCTCAGTCACCGGTGCTTTCTCCTTGCGGCAGTCTCAGTCACCGGTGCTTTCTCCTTGCGGCAGTCTCAGTCACCGGTGCTTTCTCCTTGCTGCAGTCTCAGTCACCGGTGCTTTCTCCCTGCTGCAGTCTCAGTCACCGGTGCTTTCTCCTTGCTACTGTCTCAGTCACCGGTGCTTTCTCCTTGCGGCAGTCTCAGTCACCGGTGCTTTCTCCTTGCTGCAGTCTCAGTCACCGGTGCTTTCTCCCTGCTGCAGTCTCAGTCACCGGTGCTTTCTCCTTGCTACTGTCTCAGTCACCGGTGCTTTCTCCTTGCTGCAGTCTCAGTCACCGGTGCTTTCTCCTTGCTACTGTCTCAGTCACCGGTGCTTTCTCCTTGCTACTGACTCAGTCGCAGCTGATGCAGACCTAAATTGGCAGTTTAACTTCCTCAGACTGCAGAGTCAGATAAAAATGCTGTTTACGATAGCTACAAGCGTAAATGGCTTTTAAGTGTAACGCGCGTAGCTCTTATTTGCTTCTGCAAGCGCCCGCAGTTCTCGTGAATGTGCATACATTTATGTACAAACACGTGCAAATATGCGCAAAACTCTCGTATATGGAGGGGAAGACTACGTACAGAGGACGGAAAAGGGGGTAGAGAATGAAAAAAACACCTGCATTTTGATACGGATAGGAAGACAATTCATGCACGGCTAGGTAAGGACAGCAACTGTAGAATTCTATAATTGAAATTTTAATCTAATTTTACTTTCTAACCAAGGGTTTTCTAGATATTTAGTTAACTTTGGGTAGGTTCGAAATATATATATTCTGTGCTATTAAGTGCCTTCAGTCGTCGCCATGAATTCTGGACTGAAGCTCAACAGTTTTAACTGCGCATAGGTATTTATCCTTGTGTCAACTAACAATCGATTTCATCTTGTGAATAATTTTTATAACGTTTGCATTTCCCGATCTCCATTTCAATTTCTTCCACAACGGGATCGTACTACAATATAAAGCTGTCGTAGCGCAAGTTTGATCGTACGTCGAAACTTCTACACTGCGGAGATAGAAGCTAAGAACGATCTCAACATAGAACGGGCCCAATGTCTTTTCGCGAGATCAGGCATCCAAGCTCAACAGGATCATTCGTGCTTCATATCCGGAAGAAGTCAATGCACGTAAAACTTGCAAGTTTTGTTAGCAATCACTGCTTATGAGTACATGTGCATAAAAGATTGAATTAAAAATCGAAAGGCTAACACCTCTAGTTGTTGACACCTGTCAAATTCGTGTCTAATTGATAATCATAACGTTTTCACGAGACGTTACCAGCCACAGTTTGGTCGTTGGCTACCAACTGTTTTGAGGGACACTGCAGGAACAACAATAAAAAAATGATTCACTTTAAAAAGTCGGTTTTGTTATTCCTGATTGCTTCGAATTCTTTAGATTTATTTGCTCAAAGTGATAAATAGCTACTATCTTCAATTGCAGGGGGTGTCAATGGAAGGAAGGATCCTAAGCATCAAATAAGTCAAGCATTTCAGAGTCATCGAGTTGGCAAACTCAACGCGGTGTCATGATATGCCGGCCTCCGTCTACGGGAACGATGGTGCCAGTGATGAAGCTCGCAGCATCCGAGGCTAGAAAGGCCACCACAGTGGCCACCTCCTCCGGTTGGCCGGCCCTGCCCAGAGCGTGCGTGGTCTTGGACCGCTCCAGGAAGGCGGCATAAGCTTCATCGGACATGCCCGATCGCTTGTGAATCTCCGTGACAATCACGCCAGGATTTACCGAGTTCACGCGAACACCCTTAGACGCTAAGTCGAGCGCTGTACACCTGGTGAACTGGTCCAAAGAGGCTTTAGTCATGCAGTAGGTCATGACGTTTGGAAAAGCGCAATTACCAGCTACGGAGGACACGTTAACAACGCTGCCCCGACCGGAGGCGATCAGGTGCGGCACGGCGGCTTGAGTCAGCTCGATCGCTGTGTCAACATTCAATCGGCGAAGCCCTTCAGCAGCGCTAGGCGAATAAGTCTCGACGGTGTCGTTGATAAGAGCTCCAGCAGCGTTGACAAGAATGTGCAAGCGGCCGAACGCGTTGACGGCTGCTGGCACGACTTTGGCCAAATCAGCTGGTTGAAGCAGATCAGCGGAGAGAGTGGCTGCTGACCTGTCCGATCCGACCTGCTTGCAGGCGGCCAGAGTCTCGTCCAGAGCGGTCTGGCTGCGGCCGACCAGCAGGACTTGAGCGCCGAGGCGAACCAGCTGGACAGCCACTGCTCTACCGATGCCAGAACTGGCCCCGGTTACTGTGGCAACGCGATCGGTTAGGGATAGGGAGTCCATGAATGAGGGAAGCGTATACTTGTACTTTTCAATGTGCGCTAGTTGCCATGGCAATACTGCTGAGGTGCCTATTCTAGAATCCCGAATTTGTAGACCAGAAACCAGCAGTCTAAAGACGATAAGGGGTCTAGAGATAACTCGGCCCGGATCAATCACGCTAGTTGCTATAGCAACAATACTAGGGAACCCCTTTTAGATTACAGGCAGGGGCTGTATGCACCCTGGCGCACTTTAAGCGACATTGGCACACAACCGGCGAGAGGCATTACTTCCCATTCCGCCGACTCCCCTGAGCAGGCACACAAGCGCGCGGATACGTACGCAGTCAGACGCACAGGCACACACTCACACAGGAGTGTACAGCGGCCCTAACTTTATTTATCGTTAGGCATGTACACTTTACTGCGCCTTGGGGGTTGGCCCTTCAAAGGCGTTAATTGCACGAGCAGAGCAAAGCCGAGATTCCAATTGAGCCCCAAATTAATGTGACTGCACTTGGAATCGAGCCTGGGCCGCTGGGACATCAGAGCGCCACACTGGACCACTGGGCTCTACATGGATTAATAAATTAAAAAGGTAAAAAAGCATTTTCAATTCCATAATACCATAAACTGACTGTTACATATATATTTGAATCGGGTACAAGATTATTACTAAAAGCATGTCAGTTTAACAATTCCAAGTTGCAGGCATTTTTCATTGATTGTCTTCTTCGCTTTCTTCTTCATACTCTCCGTCATCACCTGACCCATCATCTGACTCTCCCAGCCGGTGCCGGATCCAAGCCGAAGCCTGTGCGGCAGTCTCGAACCGTTCCGCCTGCAACAGTCGCAGAAACGTTCGCTTGTCCCGTTCGCGCAGCTGCTGCATCTCCGAGTCGAGGCTGGCAGCTGCGGCCGCTGCCGCTCCGGCTGACTGATTTGCCACCGATGGCGCCTCTGCCGGGGTCAGCTCTCGCTGCTGGGCGCACTTCTGACATTCGGCTCGTTCACGGGCGCAGCTCTGACACACCTAGGAGAGAGAGAGGAGATACCATAGAAAACTGGTCATTGTGCTACTAGTGATAGTGCTACTAGTCATAGCTATAGAAACTGGTCATAGTGCAACTGTTAATACCCATAGAAACTGGTCATAGTGCAACTGGTCATACCCATAGAAAATGGTCATAGTGCTACTAGTCATAGCTATAGAAACTGGTCATAGTGCAACTGTTAATACCCATAGAAAATGGTCATAGTGCTACTAGTCATAGCTATAGAAACTGGTCGTAATGCTACTTGTTATACTCATAAAAACTGGTCATAGTGCTGCTTTTAATACCCATAGAAATTGGTCATACCCATAGAAACTGGTCATAGTGCTACTAGTCATGCCGATAGAAACAGGTCATAGTGCTACTAGTCATGCCCATAGAAACTGGTCATAGTGCTACTAGTCATGCCCATAAAAACTGGTCATAGTGTGGAAGCTCATTCACTATACCGAAATAGATGACTAAATCAAAAGCTTGACAAGCAACCCATAAAATCCGTACACAAGTTCAACTCACAGTGAAATAAGCGCTCTGTATGCACCGTTTCTCGCAACGCACGCACTTCCTTGGCTGAGTAGGCAGCTTGTACTTTTTATACTTCACCTTCCAGTCTAAAATATCTTTGCAGCGCTGACAGGTGAGGCCGCCAAAATTCAGTTGATTGACAGTTTTTGTACGCTGAGAAGTGTCATGGATGCTGTTCTTGAATGCATGACTATTCTGGTGTTTCTGAGGCCTATTTCGATTGGCGTTGCCCCGTTGCGAGCTCATGGCTGTAAGATGTACATGTAGTTAAAGTCAGTGCGTGAAGTGCTTTGACCTTTTACATTTATGACTTCTAATATGAGATAGCTAGTATGCATACTAGACGAATGGTTTGTAATTATAGGTTCCTACCATGAGGTTCATGCTGATGGCGGCGGTTAGATATATAGGTTGGTTGCTATGGTGTGATTGCTATGGTGCAGTTGCTATGGTGTGATTGCTATGGTGCAGTTGCTATGGTGTGATTGCTATGGTGCAGTTGCTATGGTGTGATTGCTATGGTGCAGTTGCTATGGTGCGGTTGCTATTGTGTGGTTTCTATAGGTTGGTTGCTATGGTGTGATTGCTATGGTGCAGTTGCTATGGTGCGGTTGCTATTGTGTGGTTTCTATAGGTTGGTTGCTATGGTGTGATTGCTATGGTGCAGTTGCTATGGTGTGATTGCTATGGTGCAGTTGCTATGGTGTGATTGCTATGGTGCAGTTGCTATGGTGCGGTTGCTGTAGGTTTGGTTGTTATGGTGTGGTTGCTATGGTGCGGTTGCTATGGTGTAGTTTTTATAGGTTGGTTGCTATGGTGGTGCCTATGGTGGTTGCTATAGGTTGGTAGCTATGGTGGTTGCTATGGTGCGGTTGCTAAGGTGTGGTTTATACAGGTTGGTTGCTATGGTGTGGTTGCTGTAGGTTTGGTTGTTATGGTGTGGTTGCTATGGTGCGATTGCTATGGTGTAGTTTTTGTAGGTTGGGTGCTATGGTGTGGTTGCTATGGTGCGGTTGTTATGGTGCGGTTGCTATGGTGTGTCTTTTATAAGTTGGTTGCTATAGTATGGTTGCTATGGTGTGGTTGCTATGGTGTTGTTGCTATGGTGCATTTGCTATGGTGTGGTTGCTATGGTGCGGTTGCAATGGATTGGTTGCTATGGTGTGGTTTGCTGTAGGTTTGGTTGTTATGGTGTGGTTGCTATGGTGCGGTTGCTATGGTGTACTTTTTATAGGTTGGGTGCTATGGTGTGGTTGCTATGGTGCGGTTGTTATGGTGCGGTGGCTATGGTGTGGCTTTTATAAGTTGGTTGCTATAGTGTGGTTGCTATGGTGTGGTTGCTATGGTGTTGTTGCTATGGTGCGGTTGCTATGGTGTGGTTGCTATGGTGCGGTTGCTATGGTGTGTCTTTTATAAGTTGGTTGCTATAGTATGGTTGCTATGGTGTGGTTGCTATGGTGTTGTTGCCATGGTGCATTTGCTATGGTGTGGTTGCTATGGTGCGGTTGCTATGGATTGGTTGCTATGGTGTGGTTTGCTGTAGGTTTGGTTGTTATGGTGTGGTTGCTATGGTGCGGTTGCTATGGTGTAGTTTTTATAGGTTGGGTGCTATGGTGTGGTTGCTATGGTGCGGTTGTTATGGTGCGGTGGCTATGGTGTGGCTTTTATAAGTTGGTTGCTATAGTGTGGTTGCTATGGTGTGGTTGCTATGGTGTTGTTGCTATGGTGCGGTTGCTATGGTGTGGTTGCTATGGTGCGGTTGCTATGGATTGGTTGCTATGGTGTGGTTGCTATGGTGTGGTTGCTATGGTGCGGTTGTTATGGTGCGGTTGCTATGGTGTGGCTTTTATAGGTTGGTTGCTATAGTGTGGTTGCTATGGTGTGGTTGCTATGGATTGGTTGCTATGGTGTGGTTGCTATAGTGTTGTTGCTATGGATGGCAAAGTTATGCATGCTCGCTAAACGGTAAGCGGAATGGCATGGTTCTATTAGTTTGTTTAAATACAAACACACTTGAAAAATCAATACAGAAATTATTAGCTATTAAATTCTGTTTAATACCAACGCCAATCGATATAAAATTGGAAGATGCTACAACACAAAAAAAACTTTTCGTTAACAAAAATGCCGATTTCCATATGTATTTTTCTAAACAGTTTGAAACAGTTTAATAACTAAAATTAGCATAGCCTCAGACACATCAGTCCCAGGCATCGCTAATTACAGGATCAGCCGGTGAAAGCCTCAACTGTCCCCACTCCGCCTCGTTGACATCCGAGTCCCTGAGGGCACCCGACAGCAGAATCCAGCGAGAGAAACAGCCAACATCAATTGGTCTCAATCGAGTCCAGCGCGGTTTCAAATGCTCGCAAGTGTGATCGGGCAGTCGACAGTCCGAGCTCAGCTCCGTAGCCCATAGCAACGAGACAAATCCCAGATTTAACCGTCTCAATTGTTGAGCATCTGTCAATTGGCACAGTCGGTTAATAAACTCAGCGCATCGGGGACTTCTAACCGATGGGGATAATTGTCCCAACTGTAGGCTGCACTGTCGCAACTGATTAGTGTAATCCCCGTAGCTTGGATTGTTTCGCCAAGCCACAATGCCTAATGAGGCCACAAACAGGTAAGCCAGAGTTTTACGCGGTGCAGACTCCATGTCGGCCAGGGCTTCCGCGGCAGCTTGTCGGTAATCTACTAGAAGCCGGCGCAGATAAGAGGACAGATTCGAATACTGACGATGCCAGAAATTTGCTTTCAACTTTTCCTGCTGCTGGGTCTCTAAGGCTGCCGTGCAAAGTCGGCGAATGAGAACGAGTCGAGCCATAGAGATGATTGGCATAAATTTGATCAATTTTAGCCAGGATTTAATGGGTGACGCGTAAAAACTGGAATTTAACGATCCTTATAGCAGTAATAATACCAATAATAATAATAGTAACAAAAAAAAAATAATGATAACAGTAGTAGTAGCAGAAGTATTAGTAATAGGATTAGTAGTAGTAGTAGCAGTAGTACTAGTAGTAGTAGTAGTATTAGTAGTAGTAGTAGTAGTAGTATTAGCAGTAGTAGTAGTATTAGTAGTAGTAGTAGCAGTAGTAGTAGTAGCAATAGTTGTAGTAGTAGTAGTAGTATTAGTAGTAGTAGTAGTAGTAGCAGCAGCAGCAGCAGCAGTAGTAGTAGTGGGGGCACGAGACCAGCGTCCACGTCGCGCCCCTGGACACCCCGCCAATGTGGCAGGAGCTTCGTGCGATCCTACCATCGACGGGGTGACGAATTGGTCTCACATCCGGGTATGCAGCCTGGGGGAGCTGTCCCCTTCCGCTGGGTTGGCGGTGGACGGCGGTTTTTACAGCGTAAGCCGCCCTGCAGTGGAGCCCTGCACACCGGGACCTGGGTCCCCTCGCTTAGTGGCCACTCTCTGCAGGCCGCAAATTGGACTCCGCCGTCTACTGTCCGCCCGCACGGAGTCAGCGCCCTGGCTGCATGGTGCCAGACACCCGGTCCTATTGGCTAGCCAGAATGACCGCGACCCGAAGAAGAAGAAGAAGAAGAAGAAGCAGTAGTAGTAGTAGTAGTATTAGTAGTAGTAGTAGCAGTAGTAGTAGTAGCAATAGTAGTAGTAGTAGTAGTAGTAGTAGTAGTAGTAGTAGTAGTAGTAGTACTAGTAGTAGTAGTAGTAGTACTAGTAGTAGTAGTAGTAGTAGTTAGTACTAGTACTAGTAGTAGTAGTAGTCGTGGAAGTAGTAGCAGTAGTAATAGTAGTAGAAGTAGTAGTATTATTACTTAAGAGTTGTGGGCTTAACTACTACTAGTAGTATACTTCTAGAGTTCATCTCCTTATTAAATCCCACTGACTGGCCGGGTGATATTATTGTTTGTATTTTTATTCAAGTCGACACCTCGAAATGAATGGGAGTTTCTACAAAATATCCCTAATCACAAAGCCTAGATAACGATTTATAAAAAAGTTGTAAATCGCAGAAACAATATTCAAAAACATTACAGCGAGTAAAATTCCTCGCCAGTTTGCGCGTGTATTTAAATTTGTCCAGCTGACAATAACAGACAAGACGGCAGACAATTGAAATTTTTGCTTTCAAAACTTTGCTTTTAGCAATTAATGAAAATGCGCATAGTGGGAAAATGTTTTGAAAACAAACCGGTCCTTACATTGTAGCTACTGAAGTGCAGTTCATGAATATTGCCAAGTTTAAGAAGCACCCACCTAGACTAAGAGAAACCTAGATTCTTTTTTCGTGTTTAGGTTGTTTGTTTAATTAATTTCCTGTAAAGGTTATGGGGTTGGTTGCTATGGAGTGGATGTAATTAACTGGTTGCTATGGAGTGGATGTAATTAACTGGTTGCTATGGAGTGGATGTAATTAACTGGTTGCTATGGTGTGGATGTAATTAACTGGTTGCTATGGAGTGGATGTAATTAAATCGGTTGCTATGGAGTGGATGTAATTAAATCGGTTGCTATGGAGTGGATGTAATTAATCGGTTGCTATGGAGTGGATGTAATTAATTGCTATGGAGTGGATGTAATTAATTGGTTGCTATGGAGTGGATGTAATTAACTGGTTGCTATGGAGTGGATGTAATTAAATCGGTTGCTATGGAGTGGATGTAATTAAATCGGTTGCTATGGAGTGGATTTAATTAATCGGTTGCTATGGAGTGGATATAATTAATCAGCTGCTATGGAGTGGATATAATTTATCAGTTGCTATGGAGTGGATGTAATTAATCGGTTGCAATGGAGTGCATGTAATTAATCGGTTGCAATGGAGTGCATGTAATTAATCGGTTGCTATGGCGTGGATGTAATCAATTGGTTGCTATGGTTGGTTGATAATAGCTATTCAATGTGATCGTTAATGATTTGTCTTGCAATATTACCAAGATGCCTTAAAGCAAAAGCAATTTAAACTGCATAACAGAGGTACAGGATACCTTCCCAAATCAATTTCATCCCTTATTCTTTTGCTTCTTATTATCCGACAAACGTCGTTTTTTAATCTTCTTCCCATCGGCGGCATTGAAATCCTCTCGAGGTCGTTTCAAAGCCTTGACCTTTCTTGTCTGCAGTTTGTCCAACTCTTGCCGGCCGACGTGCACACGACCGAGACGATTGCCCAGACCATCGTCCGGCACAATGTTCTTGATCTTCTTGATCGTGGCAACTTTGGGCTGACGGCGAGCCTGCTTAAACTGCTCCGGCGTTGCCACCTTGTGCCTGCGCAGCCGCAAACCGAAACGCGGACCCATTTCGAACAGCTCGACTCGGGGAATTTTCGAACCGGAGCTCTTCAGTAGGATGCGATAGGATCTGCGGGTTCGGTTTGGGATGGTTGATCTGACGACTGATCCCCAGTCACTTGCGTCGCCTCAAGAGTCGTAGGTAACACAGGTAAAAAATAGGAAATAAGTTCCTCTAGAAGACTCTAAAACAGCAAGATGTCACGGTACAAGTCGCCAAAAAATTCCTCCAAGAGTCAAGAGACAATCAAAACGGGACGCCATAGACATTCAAGCCAGGCCACAGATCGCACCCTAGTCATGAACTTAAGCAGTTTAGCAAAGTCTACTGAGGGAGGCTTGGCCATAGACTATAACTTTGGACATTCAATATGGGAAAAATCCATTCAAAACGGGAATCGGACTGAGATTTTATGGCTCTCTGTCCCTCCCTCCTCCCCGGTTTGCTCGTCTTTGGCCTGAAAGCGACGCCATTCAGTGGCGCCAGCAATTCTTGTAGTAGATCGCCAGCGGCTAATTGATGCGATTGAACAAGGGTCAGCCATCACAGGCGCTGTTATATGATGCGCTCGTGACTCAACAGTCGCATATCCGTCGCATTTACAGTCGCTTGAGTCTGTGACGTTGTCAGTTGAGGTAGCCCCGACAAGGGCCGTTTTAGCGAAAGCTATAATATTGTTAATTTAATGGTCTCGTACTCTAACGTCTGCTTATAATAATGCCCAAAGAATTTTAAACAACATTGCGTGCGTTTGTAAAGCCTATGTACAATGCGATCGATAATTTCTGTTTTCAAGTTGGTTTTTCTCGCCGGCCAATAGAAAAGCCGCGCATATATTATGCTAGCCTGATATTAAGCTCTCCTCGCGCACCCACCCCAGCCCGCTCCTCATCAGTCCTGTCTGGCTGGGGCGCCCGTGGTTAGACATTTGTTTTTAGACCCCTGTTTTTCACCCTTGTTTGCTGTTTACCCGTCTCGCTCTGCCAAAGTTCTAAACCACGCCTCTGCCAATTCTCGACCACGCCACCACTACCGTCTGTAAAGGGTTCTCGCTACGAGTACCGCCACCACACGATCACTGTCATCACATCATCGCCACTGCCTCAGGCTCATCGACTCGCTCTATCATCTATCATCTATCTTATTGTTGCGCAGCCGCCCAGTGCATTCCTTACTGATTCAGCAAATACTCCGGCTCATCTCTATTAACTACTCAGACGGAATTGATAATAATGAGCCCTAACTATCCACTCATACCGTTACAATAAATGAGAACTGCGGCCACCGCCCGCATCATTCGTCACTATCATCGAGTGCTACCGCTACACAATTTGCCTCTGCTGTATTTGTCTTCGTCAGTTAAATTCGAGTCTGCCGGTAAATCGTCACAAGTCGCCCCCAGATTTGCTTTCTTTTTGGGAATATTCTGGGATATCATTAAGAAAGTAGGAGTCGCATCAATGATATGCGTCACAAAAGCCTCACCTGACAAGAATCTGGCCATCGCAATAGGAGAATTGAATCAGGTGCTCAATGCCTTGGAGACGAATCTTCTCAACCCGAGGACCTTGGAACATGTCCAGCAGCAGGTTCTTAATAGCCATCAGAGTTGGGTCGCTGTCGAACTCTTCGCCCTTAAAATAATTGTTTTAAGGTGTAGGAGAGATTTTTCAGATCGCATTCACCAGGTTTAATCAAATCAGTCATAGCACACTAATTTGTCTAAATCATAGCCTAGGATGTCTAGATGCCAAGATTATTGGCTAAGATGGCCAAAACATATTTAAATATATTGATCGGCCATATCCCATCTAGATTTCACTCATTAGATGCCTAGATGACAGCAATCACAATGTCTAGATGACAGCAATCACAATGTCTAGATGACAGCAATAACAATGCCTAGATGACAGCAATCACAATGTCTAGATAACAGTAATCATAATGCCTAGATGACAGCAATCACAATGTCTAGATAACAGTAATCATAATGTCTAGATGACAGCAATCACAATGTCTAGATGACAGCAATCACAATGTCTAGATAACAGTAATCATAATGTCTAGATGACAGCAATCACAATGTCTAGATGACAGCAATCACAATGTCTAGATGACAGCAATCACAATGTCTAGATAACAGTAATCACAATGCCTAGATGACATCAATCACAATTTCTAGATAACAGTAATCATAATCTCTAGATGACAGCAATCACAATGCCTAGATGACAGCAATCACAATGCCTAGATGACAGCAATCACAATGCCTAGATGACAGCAATCACAATGCCTAGATGACAGCAATCACAAAACCTAGATGACAGCAATCACAATGCCTAGATGACAGCAATCAGAATGTCTAGATGACAGCAATCACACGTCTAGATTACAGTAGCCACATGTCTAGATCACAGTTATCACAGTCATCCTGTCTAAGCCAAACTACAATAAAATAATATTTGAATAATGTTCAGCAATTAGACTCACCTGAAAGCTAAGACATGGCTTAGTGCCAACAGGCACCTTGGCAACGGGAAAAGTACACAATGGCTGGTAGCCTTCAACGCCAAACTCAATCATATCCAGCAGCTGGTAGTTGAATAGCCTGCCTAGCACCAGATTATTCGGTCGCTTTTTCGAATGGCTTGCAAAAGCGAATAGCGAGCAGTCGTACTTTCGACTCATCTTTTCAACAAAGCTAATCTCTTCGAATGGTAAAATTGGATTGCGGCGTTTCAGCATCAGAGCGTGCGGCTTTTTTAAGCTGTACAAATCTTTTAGACAGGAACCAATGGCTTCGCTAGTATTGCCGCCGCGGATGAGTAAGCATGACTTTGTGTTTTCTATCACCTTCTCTTCTCGCCTGGCTAATGCTCGCTTGCCGGCTTGAGTCTTCGGCTTGATCACGCTGTTTGAGGCCATGCCAAGCTGCACTGCTGATGGATGGCTTGCTTGATTGACAACTTTCTACTGAGCTGCTGCTCGCTGTGGGAGTGCGTTTTTGTAGAAGACTTGATATTGATTCTTTGATTGCTCAAGTAAAGTTCATAGTAGAGATGAGAAAAATAACAATTTTCTAGGGAGACAGACAGCTAGACAGGCAGACAGACAAACAGACAGACAGACACTAAGAGAAAGACAGACAGACGGACAGACAGACACTGAGACAGACAGACAGACAGACAGATAGGCAGGCAGACAGACAGACAGACAGACACTAAGAGAAAGACAGACAGACACTGAGACAGACAGACAGACAGATAGGCAGGCAGACAGACAGACAGACAGAAACTAAGAGAAAGACAGACAGACGGACAGACAGACATAGACAGAGACACTCACACAGTAACAGAGAGACAAATGTGCATAGGAAAAAAGGACACAAATCAACTAAGACAAGAAACCCAAAAGACAGACAATCATCGAATTTTTTTTAATTTACCGTTTCTACGAGCAAATGAAATAAGAAAACCAATAACTATGCAACTATAATTAAAATCCCAATAAAAAGAAAAACAAAAACTTCTGTGTATTTAGCACGAAAAAAGCATATTTTGGCATAGAAAAAAAGTGAGACTCAGTCAACAAGCAACTACTGTACATGAATTCAACTGTTGTTAGTATTTCAGATCTGTACAAGCCTAGAATCAGAAATGCTGTATGTGCAACACATAAAATGTGGCTACCGTAAAACAATCATTAATAAATCCGATTAAAATGGTACCCAGGCCAAAGAAGCGTCCCAGAGCCACGACTTTCGTCGCTCCAGAATCGTTGCAAATCAACAAAATAGAAAAAAAAGTGACTTCAGACAACTCTAAAACGATAAGATTTCGCAGTACAAGTCGCCTAAAAGTCTATTTGAGACTGAGTCGCTGTAGAATCAAACAAGTCATTTGAGTCGTTAAAAAGTCACAAGACTCTTGTCGCGGTAACATTTTCAACGAGAAGGATGCTCAATTCGCCACTGCAGCAGAGCC
Organism: Macrostomum lignano; assembly: GCA_002269645.1. Lineage (NCBI taxonomy): Eukaryota > Metazoa > Platyhelminthes > Macrostomidae > Macrostomum > Macrostomum lignano. The sequence continues at coordinate 944,050 of NIVC01000056.1, forward strand.
GCATTGAATTCCTCAACCGCGCCCAGAACATCGTCTATGGTAGTATCCGGTCCAACGCTCAGCCTAACAGCTGATCTGGCAGCCATAGGATTGACGCCAGATTCTAACAGAACAGCGGATGCGCCGGAATTGGCGGCGGCGTGACAAGCTGAACCGGCGCTGGCAAGAATGCGGCCTCTACTAAGTAGATAGTTCCTAGCTAAAGCAGCTTCGCGCAGTTCCATATCGTCAGTATTATTATCAGTTGCTAATTCTTTACTCTGACCAGCTGATTGCAATAGTTTTGTTGATACAACTGACACGTTGAGCGTGTTTGGCAGAGTGGGACCGTTTGGAAAATTATTGTTCACGATTAGTCGAAAGCCGGTGAATTCTGACATCTCCGGATCGTTAATGGAGTTCAGCTGCGTGAAATGTTAGGGAAAATTATAGCATTTAAAGATAATCTAGAATTGAAGCGGTTATTTAATTATCTAGCTACTAGAATCAAACCGATTATTGAGATATCTAGCCATTGGAATCAGAGCGATTATTGAGATATCTAGATATCTAGCCATCGGATTGGAATCAAAGTGACGTTATGACTATTGAGATATCTAGCCATTGGAATTGAAGCTTTTATTGAGCGACTGACATATTACTGGGATATCGAATTGACTTTCGGTGGTTTCGAAGGAGGAATGACACACAGAGGAAATCCAATTCAACACCCAGAATTACCAGTCTATCCCGCAGCTGATCTCGAATCTCAGCCAGCTGTACCATCAGAGGCTGTCTGCCATCAACATCATCCAACTGAGTCTTCGACAGACGCGCGGCTGCCCCCAGACCGGCAAGTCCCGGTGTATTCTCAGTGCCAGCCCTGACGCCATTCTCCTGTCCGCCGCCAAGCAGCAGTGGCGCCAATTTAGCGCGCAATCTAGCGCTACAATACAGCGCCCCAACACCTTTGGGTCCTTGAAATTTATGACCAGCCAAGCTTAGGAGATCTAATCCATTGGGAACTTTGACAGGCACTTTGCCGACAGCTTGACAAGCGTCAGTGTGGAACAATGGCAGGCCAGAGTTGGCATAGGAGGAACACGACGAATCGACTGTCAGGCTATTTAGGCGACGCCATTCCGAGAGCGCATTTGCAATCTGCGAAATTATTTGTTCGCGTGATTTTTTCAACTAAGTGTGTGCGATGTTGAGTTCTTTAACGGACGTCTTAGTTCAAGTCTTTAAATCATGGGGTCGGCAATTTTTTTACCTTAGGGGCCAGATAAAGAATCCAGCTCATGGCCGCGGGCCTAGTGAGAAAGGAAAGGAGAAGGAAGAGAGGAGAGGGGAGAGACTAAAGACTAGAGATAAGAGATGAAAGGGGAGAGAGAAGATGAGATGAGAGATGAGTTGGGAGATGACAGGAGAGAATATAAGAGGAGCGAGGAAATTAGGAAGATGAGGCGGGAGAAGAGGACTCGAGGACTAACCGGCTGCGATTAAGGATGGGGTGCTTTCCCAAGACCTAAATTTCACATCACAGAAAAGTTTTAAGCCTCATAATTTAGGTATTGTTTCTTCTTGTTTTCTGCTTTTTTCATAATTGGCATGTTGATTTGATTTTTGGCGACTTTTGAAATTTACGCATTATATGAAACCTCCCTTAAGTGTCAAGCGAGGCACTTAAAAGTTGTTTTTACAGACACTTTTTGTAGACATCACTGGTTTATACCTCGGCTATGGGAAATATGGCCCCAGTCTCATTATTTGCCCACATCACGGTCACTAAACAGGTATTGCGCCAGCGCAATGCAGCAACGAGATCGCCAACATTTGCCAGAGCGCCAGTGCTTGAGTCGATGCGCAACCAGGTTACATCAACTAAACCTAGAGCCAACAGTCGTTCAATAGGTTTACGAATCGAGTCGTGTTCAATACAGCTGGCTACAATATGAGGCCGACCAACAATAGCATTCTCAGCTCTATCCAAATTCCGGTACATCCAAACAGCCTGTTTCACAGCCCAATTATTGCTCTCTGTACCGCCGGATGTGAAAATCAACTCTGCTGGCTGACAGCCAATCAGATCTGCTACAGATTTGCGAGCAACTTCAACTATGCTGCGAGTCCGACTGCAAACGCTCGGATTCTGCCAGCCGGTGTACATAGCTTCAATAACGGCATCGCGAGACTGCGAAGACATTGGACTAGTAGCATTGTAGTCTAAATAAATTGGCGTCTTCGTTGCTTCTTGCTTGTGTTGTTGACTACGAGGCAGCTGTTGATGCGACATTTGGCTGAATATAAAAATTTACATTGACAATTGACGATTCATAAAATTTACCACTTGTAATTGACTACTAAGGTACCTTGAAATTATGAATGTGTACTTTACCTACAGTCCGTGTTATTGCAACATTGGCTAGGGTAGGGTGGAGGCAGCTAAATACTAAGACAGTATAAATATTAAATATCAAGAGAACCTATGCCGGAGCCATTCAAGGAAAGGTCATGATGGTCAGCTGTCTCCCTAGTGAAAATTGAAGGGCCTCGTGTGCCATGGGAAAATCTTGTTAATCCAACAAAAAAAGCAAAACACAATCCGATTTAAATGGACCTCTTTCATACTAACACTACAACACTAATTTTACTTGAAAGCGCGTATGAATCTTAGTAAATGAACACAAATTTAAAATGCTTTAGTAAAATAAGTTATTTCACTTCTTCCTCGATAAATTTTCTTTCGCATTAATAATTGCAAACAACATCAACGCGATAGTAAGGCTCTAGTACTTTACGCAGACTGGCAATTAACTCAGTCTGAATGAGCTCCACCTGTTCAGTTGGGCAGTAATCGTCTAGAGACGATCTGGCAATGGTGACGCAAGCAGGAGGACCGTATCGAGCTGACAACTCACTCAACCAATTGCCAAAACTGTCAATCATCAGGCGAATCTCGTCTGGCGAAGACTCGATGCGGTAGCTCGCCACCAAGACCGTCTTGACCGCTGAGTACTTCGTGTAAATCTTCTGGCGTCCATGTTGTAGCAGTAGCAGTAGCGCTACTATCGCCGTTTCCATGACGACGAGCCCACGCGAACAGAGAACGAAGAGCAGTTCGATCTTGAGCATCATCCTTCTCGGCGTCATCAACTTCATCAACGTTGATAGCCTCGCTACTCGTACTAGCTTCAGTTTTACTATCCAATTCACTGGAAACTTCCATCATGATTTGACCCAACCGCTCCAAGCGTTGCTCCCTTCGCCTGCAAGCCGTCTCAAGAGCCGGGCCCTCTTCGACAATTTCGCCACCGCGCCAGCCGTAGACGCTACGAGCGGCGCTAATCAGATCAGCTGGTAGCCACTTCGACGGAGCGTCCTGCGTAGAGAAATAGTCCAAGTCAACATCGACAACGTAAGCGGCAGCCTGACCGAGACCCGATTGGCCGACACAATCGCAATCCAGTGCACTGCTAAACTCGTGCGAGCACAGGTGAAATTGGCTAATCTTATTACTATTCTTGCCTATCTCTGCTTCGGGTATGGAGGTCAAATGGTGACAGTACATACACTCGGCCGCAAAATAAGGCAAGCCGCAGTCTAAACGTAAAGGTGCTTCAACAGCAGCAGCGGCTGACGATTCAACTGGACAAGGACCAATACGAACTAGACGACGCTTTATATCCGGCAGCTGGTCCGACCAAGGCGGTCGCAGCCAAACAACGCTATCAAAGTGGCCAGCATAGGCAGCTGGCAGAATCCAACTCCCAATACTAAGTTGCGATTGCAACGCGCCATCAACTCCAGCGTCGAGGCAATCGTTGGCTGTTAACTTAGGCGGCAACTGCAGATCAGGATGCGAGTTCAGGTGCAACAGTGTTAAAAGAGAAAACGGCAAACGCTTTGAACCGATTAAACGGTAGATATCCAATAGCACCTCGTCGTGCGGCTCGCGAATGAACACGCGTATTGGTTGGCGTTGCTTGACCTGAAAGATGTTGTAAAAAACTTGGTTTATTTCTGCAAATAGCACAATATATCTGCTTTTAGAACAAAACAAAGGATCTCATAGGCGTAGGAACGGGGGGGGCCAGTGGGGCCATGCCCCCCCCCCTACTTTTTAAAATGGGAGGGGGCAGTAATGGTATCTGTCCCCTCCACATTTTAAATGTAAAATGTAGACTTATTTTTAGTTTTTGCTGCTTTGCATGAATGCATTTTGCTGCAGGGCGACAAAACATAGCGCCTGGAGCGCCGAAATGAGTGCCTGCAGCACCAAAATGAGCGCCTGCAGCGCCAAAATGAGTGCCTGCGGCGCCAAGATGAGTGCCTGCGGCGCTAAAATGAGTGCCTGCGGCGCTTAAATGAGTGCCTGCGGCGCTAAAATGAGTGTCTGCGGAGCTAAAATGAGTGCCTGCGTCGCAAAAATGAGTGCCTGCGGCGCCAAAATGAGTGCCTGCGGCGCCAAGATGAGTGCCTGCGGAGCCAAAATGAGTGCCTGCGGCGCCAAGATCAGTGCCTGCGGCGCTAAAATGAGTGCCTGCAGCGCTAAAATGAGTGCCTGCGGAGTTAAAATGAGTGCCTGCGGCGCTAAAATGAGTGCCTGCGGAGCTAAAATAAGTGCCTGCGGCGCTAAAATGAGTGCCTGCGGAGCTAAAATGAGTACCTGCGGCGCTAAAATGAGTACCTGCGGCGCTTTATAAAATGAGTGCTGACAAGATGGATTCTGAAAATAATCGGTGCATGATAATGTGCATTTTCCATATAAAAAATCTAACTCAACGGGGGCGTGCACCCTAAATCCGTCACTGAACCTGCCCCTCTCCCCACTTTTTGAAATGTTCCTACGCCTATGAAGGAATTCTATATCAATTTTTTAAGCTCGATGAAAAATTAGTGAGAAATACAATTATGATCTATTATGAGCATGTATGTCGTTTTTTTATTTTCTTCACAGATGAGCAGCAATGAAAACAGTTTGATGAAAACTATTATTAGTAAACACTGTATGATTTTATGTAGTCAGACTCAACTATCAAATGTGCTATTTACTACAGATCAAATGAAGTTACAAAACATTTAGCATGTTTCCGTTAAAAACCCACGAAACAACACGAAGTTCCTCAGATCCATAAAGTTTCACTTATTCCTTCTTCTCCTCCTGAGCAGCCAGCAAAGCGGACTTGATACCAATCTTCTTCAACTCCTCAATCAATTCGCCATTTTGATGCATTTTAATCAGCACATCGCAGCCGCCGATGAACTCGCCATTAAAGTACACCTGAGGAATAGTTGGCCAATCGCTAAACGTTTTAATATCCTGTCTCAGCTCCTCATTGTCGAGAACGTTGTGCGCGGAATACACGTCCGGTTTTAAGCCGTGAAATTCGAGAATTTTAATAACGGCATTGGAGAAACCGCAACGTGGCTCCTCCGGCACGCCTTTCATAAAGACGACAACCTTGTTGGCTTTGACCATTTCGGCTATTTTATTGTGCATAGAACCGGCGGTGCTGGAAGTCGATAGCGATGACGTAAGCAGTGAAGACAGGGTTGGCGATAGCTTACATTGACGCAGCGAAGCTGTCGTATTGACTAGGCAGCGTAAATTAAACATGCTGATTGCAAAGTTCTGAAATGAGTGTGTACGAGCATCTCAAGTGACTTAAGTAGACAAAGTGCAATAAGTTGACAAAGTGTAACAGTGTGCCCTCAGTCAGATTGAAAACTAGAAGTCATGCGCAAACGTGTTTTTGGACAAAGATCAGTTAATCTAAGCCAAAACAAAATTAGGCGAGCCCTAAAAATTCGGTTGCGAGCATCTAAACCAAGAAGTCAGAATGATTGCGAAAGCCGGAAAGTCCAAGAAGAGATCGCCAACACAGGCGACCGTCAAATTCTGCGAAATATTGACTATCGAATAGGCATTCTGACAATTCTTGCGTTGACGCAATTCGCTTCCGCGTTTTCAAGGCTCCGCCATTTCTGCGTCAGACTTTGCGCTTCATCATCATTCTGAGGACTAATTATTATTCTGAGTTTGTTTGAGCACTGACCTCGCTACCTGGCAAGAGTACAACTTGGCTATTTTCCAGGGTTTCGTGGTGATTCTACCAGGTGAAGTGGTGATTCTACCAGGTGAATTGGTGATTCTACTAGGTGAAGTGGTGATTCTACCAGTGAAGTGGTGATTCGACCAGGTGAAGTGGTGATTCTACCAGGTGAAGTAGTGATTCTTTCAGATGAAGTGGTGATTCTACCAGGTGAAGTTGTGGTGATTCTACCAGCTGAAGTGGTGATTATACGAGGTGAAGTGGTGATTCTACGAGGTGAAGTGGTGATTCTTTCAGGTAAATTGGTGAATCTACCAGATAAAGTGGTGATCCTACCGGGTAAAGTGGTGATCCTACCGGGTAAAGTGGTGATCCTACCGGGTAAAGTGGTGATCCTACCGGGTAAAGTGGTGATCCTACCAGGTAAAGTGGTGATCCTACCAGGTAAAGTGGCGATCCTACCGGGTAAAGTGGTGATCCTACCAGGTAAAGTGGTGATCCTACCAGGTAAAGTGGTGATCCTACTAGGTAAAGTGGTGATCCTAGCAGGTAAAGTGGTGATCCTACCAGGTAAAGTGGTGATCCTACTAGGTAAAGTGGTGATCCTAGCAGGTAAAGTAGTGATCCTACCAGGTAAAGTGGTGATCCTACCGGGTAAATTGGTGATCCTACCGGGTAAAGTGGTGATCCTACCGGGTAAAGTGGTGATCCTAGCAGGTAAAGTGGTGATCCTACCGGGTAAAGTGATGATCCTACCAGGTAAAGTGGTGATCCTACCGGGTAAAGTGGTGATCCTAGCAGGTAAAGTGGTGATCCTACCAGGTAAAGTGGTGATCCTAGCAGGTAAAGTGGTGATCCTACCAGGTAAAGTGGTGATCCTACTAGGTAAAGTGGTGATCCTAGCAGGTAAAGTAGTGATCCTACCGGGTAAAGTGGTGATCCTACCGGGTAAAGTGGTGATCCTAGCAGGTAAAGTGGTGATCCTACCGGGTAAAGTGATGATCCTACCAGGTAAAGTGGTGATCCTACCGGGTAAAGTGGTGATCCTACCAGGTAAAGTGGTGATTCTACCAGGTGAAGTAGTGATTCTTTCAGATGAAGTGGTGATTCTACCAGGTGAAGTTGTGGTGATTCTACCAGCTGAAGTGGTGATTATACGAGGTGAAGTGGTGATTCTACGAGGTGAAGTGGTGATTCTTTCAGGTAAATTGGTGAATCTACCAGATAAAGTGGTGATCCTACCGGGTAAAGTGGTGATCCTACCGGGTAAAGTGGTGATCCTACCGGGTAAAGTGGTGATCCTACCAGGTAAAGTGGTGATCCTACCAGGTAAAGTGGCGATCCTACCGGGTAAAGTGGTGATCCTACCAGGTAAAGTGGTGATCCTACCAGGTAAAGTGGTGATCCTACTAGGTAAAGTGGTGATCCTAGCAGGTAAAGTGGTGATCCTACCAGGTAAAGTGGTGATCCTACTAGGTAAAGTGGTGATCCTAGCAGGTAAAGTAGTGATCCTACCAGGTAAAGTGGTGATCCTACCGGGTAAATTGGTGATCCTACCGGGTAAAGTGGTGATCCTACCGGGTAAAGTGGTGATCCTAGCAGGTAAAGTGGTGATCCTACCGGGTAAAGTGATGATCCTACCAGGTAAAGTGGTGATCCTACCGGGTAAAGTGGTGATCCTAGCAGGTAAAGTGGTGATCCTACCAGGTAAAGTGGTGATCCTAGCAGGTAAAGTGGTGATCCTACTAGGTAAAGTGGTGATCCTACTAGGTAAAGTGGTGATCCTAGCAGGTAAAGTAGTGATCCTACCGGGTAAAGTGGTGATCCTACCGGGTAAAGTGGTGATCCTAGCAGGTAAATTGGTGATCCTACCAGGTAAAGTGGTGATCCTACCGGGTAAATTGGTGATCCTACCGGGTAAAGTGGTGATCCTACCGGGTAAAGTGGTGATCCTAGCAGGTAAAGTGGTGATCCTACCGGGTAAAGTGATGATCCTACCAGGTAAAGTGGTGATCCTACCGGGTAAAGTGGTGATCCTACCAGGTAAAGTGGTGATTCTACCAGGTGAAGTAGTGATTCTTTCAGATGAAGTGGTGATTCTACCAGGTGAAGTTGTGGTGATTCTACCAGCTGAAGTGGTGATTATACGAGGTGAAGTGGTGATTCTACGAGGTGAAGTGGTGATTCTTTCAGGTAAATTGGTGAATCTACCAGATAAAGTGGTGATCCTACCGGGTAAAGTGGTGATCCTACCGGGTAAAGTGGTGATCCTACCGGGTAAAGTGGTGATCCTACCAGGTAAAGTGGTGATCCTACCAGGTAAAGTGGCGATCCTACCGGGTAAAGTGGTGATCCTACCAGGTAAAGTGGTGATCCTACCAGGTAAAGTGGTGATCCTACTAGGTAAAGTGGTGATCCTAGCAGGTAAAGTGGTGATCCTACCAGGTAAAGTGGTGATCCTACTAGGTAAAGTGGTGATCCTAGCAGGTAAAGTAGTGATCCTACCGGGTAAATTGGTGATCCTACCGGGTAAAGTGGTGATCCTACCGGGTAAAGTGGTGATCCTAGCAGGTAAAGTGGTGATCCTACCGGGTAAAGTGATGATCCTAGCAGGTAAAGTGGTGATCCTACCGGGTAAAGTGATGATCCTACCAGGTAAAGTGGTGATCCTACCGGGTAAAGTGGTGATCCTAGCAGGTAAAGTGGTGATCCTAGCAGGTAAAGTGGTGATCCTAGCAGGTAAAGTGGTGATCCTAGCAGGTAAAGTGGTGATCCTACCGGGTAAAGTGGTGATCCTACCGGGTAAAGTGGTGATCCTAGCAGGTAAAGTGGTGATCCTACCGGGTAAAGTGATGATCCTACCAGGTAAAGTGATGATCCTACCAGGTAAAGTGGTGATCCTACCGGGTAAAGTGGTGATCCTAGCAGGTAAAGTGGTGATCCTAGCAGGTAAAGTGGTGATCCTACCGGGTAAAGTGGTGATCCTAGCAGGTAAAGTGGTGATCCTACTAGGTAAAGTGGTGATCCTACCAGGTAAAGTGGCGATCCTACCGGGTAAAGTGGTGATCCTACCAGGTAAAGTGGTGATCCTACCAGGTAAAGTGGTGATCCTACTAGGTAAAGTGGTGATCCTAGCAGGTAAAGTGGTGATCCTACCAGGTAAAGTGGTGATCCTACTAGGTAAAGTGGTGATCCTAGCAGGTAAAGTGGTGATCCTACTAGGTAAAGTGGTGATCCTACCAGGTAAAGTGGTGATTTCTCAGGAAAAAAGGCCATTATTCAGGGTCAATTAATAGGATTTATTAACTTTCCTGGGTAAAGGGTCGAATCTTTAGGATGAAGGGGTGATTCTTCCTAAAGGAGTTAATAAGGGAATTTTTTAGGGGCAGGTCGTTTTTAGTAGGTGTCGACATCCACATATACTAGTTAGCTAATTTAATTGTAAAAAGAGTCAATTGAAAAAATCTGGGTTAAATCAAATCATCATCGTGCAGAAGAAATGCAGTTAAACACCATATAGTACAAATGAGAACATGTACTTTTAAAATACAACATACATAAATACTGTATTACCTACGCGCATATTAAAACTTAATTAAGCCAGAATTTAAAAGTGTAGCAATCAGCATAGGAACAAAGATTGACTCTTATTATTACACCATTGTATCGTGTAGACGAATAACATTTCGTCACTATGGTAACAAAAGTACACACTTACAATGGGATTAACACGGTTACTACTGTATAATAAAGCAACAAGTTCCAAGCAAACAGACGCGCAACAGTCAGGGCTCGCTAGTGCGAAATGTGTCGGATAAGATGACGAAGGTGCCGTCGGACTGGCGTGACAGGACGAACGCTTGAGAAAATAATTTATGCCGGCGATCTTCGCAGCGTAGAAATTTTACCTGACCGTGGCAGGTAGCAAGCAGCGAGTTCGGCGGAAATATGTCGCCGTCAAGGAGTTGAGCGCTAACGCTGTAGGGCTGCGCTATGCAATTGGGTAGTTGAGCATAGAACTGCCCGATCTCCTGCGGGTAAGAATTCAGTGGGCAGGCCTAATCTAGCTCAGCCAATGGGAGAGCAGTAAGGAGAGAGGTTAAAGTCAGACGGACGCAACTCAGCCTTGGGGCAGACCTAATCTAACTCAGCCAATGAGAGAGCAGTAAGGAGAGAGGGCAAAGTCAGATCCAAGCGGACAAGAAGAAAGCCACTGTTTATCGGCTTGGCTGATGGGGGGGCTTTTCTCTTACACGTTATGCTCTCGCACTGGATTTGGCTCTTTGAAGTCTTCCTGTAATCTTCTAATTTTCTTTTCTTGAATAATTTCGAGCCTGAGACAGGGTGGAGTCTGTAAAACTGGATCAACGCGCTAATTTAATGGGGCAAAATGCTAATTTGTATAGTACAAAACAGATAAATACTGCTACCCTTCAGGATAATGTCCTTGGAATATGTTAGCACACAACATAAAACATCGCCTTGAATCATTTATGACGCCAGAATCTTAAATCTTTTAAAATTGCAATCCTACGAAACTTTCACGACTTCATACTTTCAGACTGTACCTTCCTAAAACTGTACAAACCTTTGAAAGACGTTACAACCCTTCACAAGACTGCACAGACCTTCCCAAGACTGCAAAATCTTCCTAAGACTGCACAAACCTTCCCAAGACTGCACAACCCTTTACAAGACTGTACAAACGTTCCCAACACTTTACAAACCTTCACAAAACTGTACAACTCTTCACATGATCGTAAAAACCTTAAGACTACAACTTTTCAAAAAATCAAACAACAAAAAATAAAATGAAAATAAAATTATCAAACCTGTTTCCCTGAATGCCTGTGACCATTCCAAGCTAGCACAGCCTGATCGGCATATAGTGGAGTCAAATTCTGTCTAGTGTCGCTCATTCTTTTGTAGTACATTGTGCAGAAACGAACTGCAGCTGCGTCGCATCGAGCCTGATCTAAAGGCTTATTGTTGTCAGATGACATGACTCACTGATGATGGTGACAAATTAATTAATTCACAAATAAAAATGATTGTAGCTAATTAGCTAAAGATGCATGCAATGAGATTAATATTTCCAAATTACATCTAGCACTAATAAACAGCAAAAACAAAAATGCTATATATCAAAATATGGTAGAGTTCTCCAAAAAACCATATCTTATCTCATAGCTTAAGCTAAGCTAGCCAGTCAGCTTGGTTAAACACTTATCTCCTAGATGGCTAGTAACTCAAATGTAGGACTTATATATGCAAAAATTTCCTATGCAACAAATAGGCTATTTTAATGTTCTGCTATGTATTAGAGAGGGTAGATGACACACTGAATTCAATGCAAATAAAACCTTAGGAATGCAATTAAATTTTAATGATTATATGCTGAAGAGGCTGGGTAACCATTATTTGCTCCTTTTATTTGAACTGTATTTTCTGGAATAGTGGACAAGTTAGCTACATTGGTATCTTAACAGTAGAAGGGCCAATAAACCATGTGACAATTTACCTAATAAAAATTTATAGAGTGCAGTTTAACTAAAAATGATAGACTATAGTTTCACCTAGATAATTTTAATAGACTTCAGTCACAGTGTTCTACTTTCCTGTCTTAATTTCTAGGGCTTAATTTTTATAGATTTTTTTTCTAAATAGAAATTGGACTCATAATCATATAAATATATATATGCTATATATGCTAGGCTCGGCCTAGATATTAGCTATAATCCAAATCAAGGCAAGCATATGACAGAAAAAAATCTAGTTTTATTTTACAATTCATTCTTGTCTAATTTTCTTAATATTAAGATTCAATATTAAGCCTAACTTGCATCTACTAGGCCTATACTCTAGGCCTATATTTATACTCTATTATCTATCAATATCATATATGCCCAACCTCAAAATTTCAACTATCCAGTGCAACTTAGTTTTGTCCAGATTTGCAACTTAGTTCCTCCTAATTGCGACTTAGTTCTTCCCAAATGCAACTTAGTTTCTCTTAATTGCAACTTAGTTCTCCTGATTGCAACTTAATTTTCATTTTGTATAGGCCTATGACTTTTCTTGCTTTTTTCTCTTTTATTTTCTTTTCTTTCTCTCTCCTCTTTCCCCCTCTCTCTCTTCTCCCTCCTTTCTTTTCCTTTTCTCTTTCCTTTTTTTCTTCCCCCAAGTTTTTTTTCATCTTTTTTAATTTTGCAACTTACCTTGGCCGGCAATCATTTCACTTGTCTAGTTCAGATAGGTTGGACAGGTGTTGGCATGATTGATCAATATTAATATTGACATTACTTGTTAAATATACAATGATAATATACAATGATAATAGAAAGAAAAACATTGATTATTTTATATTGAGCTTGTTAATAACTTGTTTTATATCAAATATAAGTATAATAACATCAGCAAGCTTCTAGTTTGTTTTGTGATTTTATTTTGTTTGAGTTGATACTACAAAAAGTGCCTCTAATATACATGCGCAACTGTTGGCTGACCTAGCCAATCTGGCCACCGTAAATTGTGGTGGACCAGGGGTAAGTCGCAAAAATGCCACCCCAAAGAATATGGACCTAGTACTAATTAGATGCTGAGGCATTTAGGCTTGATAAGACAGTCATAGTTACTCCTGCCATTTTCCCAAAACTGCATCAATTTTGCTTTAGGGTTTTTTCACAGGTAAGTTGCATTTTTGGTCAAAAAGTAAGTCACATGGCCAGTATAAATCAGGCGGGTTGCACATGTATGAGTAGATAGAGTAATAGTAAGGCAGTAAAAGTAGCAATATATGGAGTAGTAGATAAAGCAATAGATATAGCAATATATAAATCAGTAGATAAGAGCTAGAGGCTAGAGCATTTTCTAATACCATTTCCTATCCCTTTTGGCCATAGATATCATTTTCTATTATGGCACTACAGTCTCAAGATATGTTGTTTTATTGCAGCATTGATTCAAACTTGAAAATAATATCAAGAAACAAGTGAAAAGTTGCTATAAGCATATAATATCATAGTCACAAATAGTCATATAATCACAAATTTTGATTTTTTTGAGATCTTGAAACTAAGATTGAGATTTTAAAAAGTGTCAAGATCTTGACAACTAAGATCAAGATTGAGATCTTGTCCAGGCCATTCTATATAAGATGGACATATTTGGAAAATAGAAAAAAGTCAATATTTTTGCTTGTCATTGCCTTATCAGCCAATTTTTTTTTCACCAAATCTTTTTTGTATGCAATGTATAGAATCTAAGAATAAAAAATGATAAAATGTTGGATTAGTATGTTATCAATTGGCAAAAAGTTATTTTTGTTAAAAATTGGACATTTTCTAAGCAAAAGACATCATTGAGTTTATGCACCTTTTAAAAACAAATAGAAGGCTGTAGAAGGTTAAAACAAACTATATATAAAATTATAGTACTTGCATCATCAGATAAAAACATTAGCTCAACCATATAATCTATTATATTTTTAATATACTAGTACTTCAAAGTTACTGAATTGATAGAAAAATATATTATGACCATAAGGCTGCCTTTTCTTTTGTATCTTTGTTGCATTTTGAGTTTATATATTCTAATAAAAGAGTATGACTTCTAAAGATGTTCTTACTCTAATTTTTAAAAAGTTATTGCAAAATTTCAAAAATGAAAAATGTTATAAGACTTTTACCTTTTAGTTTCTATATGTCAAAAATCCTGTTGTTACAACCATAAGTGCCATTCAAGGTTTAATAGCATCTATACTCATACATGCGCAACCCCCAAATTTCGGTCGGCCGTGCGACTTAGTTTTAACAAAAATGTGACGTACTTTTTGGCCAAAAATGCGACTTACATATAAAAAAACCCAAAAGCAAAATCAACACAACTTTGGGTAAACGGCAGAAGTAGCTATAAGTGTCTTATTAAGCCGAAATGTCTCGTCAGCTACTTAGTACTACTACTTGGGTGTTTTTTCGGGTGGGAATTTTTGCGACTTCCTTGGTTGGCCGCCAAATCGGTCGGCCAGATCGGCCGACTCGGCCGACTGTTGCGCATGTATGTCTATACTAATGATTATATCTATATGAAACTTTATAAACATATTCTTGACAAAATAATCTTTCATTCAAAATATTGGTTTAGTGTATTCTATTATTAGATTTCATTTTATAAGTAAAAATAGTCTGTCATGTTATGACCATAATTATATGGAATGGCCTTCCAGCCCTTACTGGGTAGCTATCTTTCCAAGGGGTTTATTAAGGTCTCAGCATTGCCTGATTGCAGCGCATGGGCATTTTGGCGGACGGCGTCCGGCGTGGATTGGCCTGGCGGCAGCGTGGCACGTGGCAGCGGCGCGGCGCGCGGTGGCGTGGCATGTGGCAGCGGCGCGCGGCGGCGTGGCAGGTGCTTCGGCAACTGGCGGCAACAAAGGGCCAGTTCAACGTCGATTGATGCGAGCCATTGACTGACTAATTGAACCAAATCACTGATCCTAAGGACTGGCCCTGGCGCGGTACGGGTAGATGTCTGGCGCGGGAAAGGGGGGCGTCCGGCGTGGTTCAGACCTTGGCTACAATAGGGCAGCATTGTACAATAGTTATAGAAAGTTTATTAGCTACTAATATAGATATAGATAGATTATAAGAAAAAATAGAGATATGGCAGAATGGCTATAGATATAAATATGGGTAATTTGGCTAAAATGGAGCTTTATTCAATGATCTAGATAAAAGTTACAAAGGCTATTACTTATTTTCATTCTTTGTCTTCATCTTTAACATTACATAGCTTTTACACTAAACTACTTATACTACTTATACTACTACACTACTTATACACTAAACTTGTACTTGACCATTTTTGGTATATCAACAACATATCTATCAATGTGAATAGAAATATGTTAAAATTTTTAATCTGATGAAAACCCTTTTTGGACCATGGGATATTATTAGTATATACTAGCAATCTTCGCCCCCCGATGGGGGACATCTGGATAGAATCTCTGTTCTCTACACGGATCAAAAACACATCCAAATAAAGCCTTCACAAAGACAATATACAAACTGCTCAAATGAAGAGCAATGCGAAAAGAAAACATCCCAAGACAGCATGCAAGCATCCCCCCCCAGATAGCAAGCACCCCCAGATAGCAAGCATCCAATTGATAGCAAGTATCTATCCTTAAATAGCAAGCATCCACCAGACAATAAGTATCTAGTGCAACAATTTTCTTAGCTTTATGGTGGCTTCTTTATGATTGGCATGACGCTTCTTTTTACGTTTGTAATTGTCTCTTTTATGTTTGACATGGTGGCTCTTTTATGTTTGGCATGGTGGCTCTTTTATGTTTGACATGGTGGCTCTTTAATGTTTGACATGGTGGCTCTTTTATGTTTTGCATGGTGGGTCTTTAATGTTCGACATGATGGCTCTTTAATGTTTGACATGGAGTCACAAATATGTTTGACCTGGTGGCACTTTACTGTCTGCAATGATGGCTCTTTAATGTTTGACATGGAGTCACGTATACGCTTGACATGGTGACTCGTTAATGTTTGACATGGTGGCTCTTTAATGTTTTACATGGTGGCTCTTTTATGTTCGACATGGTGGCTCTTTAACGTTCGATATGGTGGCTCTTTAATGTTCGACATGGAGTCACATATATGTTAGACATGGTGGCTCTTTAATGTTGGACATGGTGGCTCTTTAATGTTTTACATGGTGGCTCTTTTATGTTCGACATGGTGGCTCTTAAATGTTTGACATGGAGTCACATATATGTTGGACATGGTGGCTCTTTAATGTTTGACATGGTGGTTCTTTAATGTTCGACATGGTGGCTCTTTAATGTTCGACGTGGTGGCTCTTTAATGTTCGACAAAGTGGCTCCTTTATGTTTGACATGGTGGCTCTTTAATGTTTGACATGGTGGCTCTTTAATGTTTGACATTGTAGCTCTTAAATGTTCGACATGGTGGTTCTTTTACGTTTGACATGGTGGCTCTTTAATTTTCGACATGTTGGCTCTTTTATGTTTGACATGGTAGCTCTTTAATTTTCGACAAAGTGGCTCTTTAATGTTTGACATGGTGGCTCGTTTATGTTTGACATGGTAGCTCTTTAATGTTCGATGTGGTGGCTGTTTAATGTTCAACAGAGTGGCTCTTTAATGTTTGACATGGTGGCTCTTTAATGTTTGACATGGTAGCTCTTTAATTTTCGACATGTCGGCTCTTTTATGTTTGACATGGTGGCTCTTTAATGTTTGACATGGTAGCTCTTTAATTTTCGACATGTCGGCTCTTTTATGTTTGACATGGTAGCTCTTTAATGTTCGACACAGTGGTTCTTTATTGTTTGACATGGTGGCTTTTTCACGTTCGACGTGGTGGCTCTTTAAAGTTTGACATGGTGGCTCTTTAATGTTTTACATGGTAGCTCTTTAATGTTCGACATGGTGGCTCTTTTAAGTATGACAAAGTGGCTCTTTAATTTTTGACATGGTGGCTCTTTAATGTTTGACATGGTGGCTCTTTAATGTTCGACATGTCGGTTCTTTTACGTTTGACATGGTGGCTCTTTAATGTTCGACATGGTGGTTCTTTTACGTTTGACATGGTGGCTCCTTAATGTTTTACATGGTGGCTCTTTTATGTTCGACATGGTGGCTCTTTAACGTTCGACATGGTGGCTCTTTAATGTTTGACATGGAGTCACATATATGTTGGACATGGTGGCTCTTTAATGTTTGACATGGTGGTTCTTTAATGTTCGACATGGTGGCTCTTTAATGTTCGACGTGGTGGCTCTTTTATCTTCGACAAAGTGGCTCCTTTATGTTTGACATGGTGGCTCTTTAATGTTTGACATGGTGGCTCTTTAATGTTTGACATTGTAGCTCTTAAATGTTCGACATGGTAGTTCTTTTACGTTTGACATGGTGGCTCTTTAATGTTTGACATTGTAGCTCTTAAATGTTCGACATGGTGGTTCTTTTACGTTTGACATGGTGGCTCTTTAACGTTCGATATGGTGGCTCTTTAATGTTCGACATGGAGTCACATATATGTTAGACATGGTGGCTCTTTAATGTTGGACATGGTGGCTTTTTAATGTTCGACATGGTGACACTTTAATGTCTGAAATGATGGCTCTTTAATGTTTGACATGGAGTCACGTATACGCTTGACATGGTGACTTGTTAATGTTTGACATGGTGGCTCTTTAACGTTCGACATGGTGGCTCTTTAATGTTAGACATGGTGGCTCTTTAATGTTTTACATGGTGGCTCTTTTATGTTCGACATGGTGGCTCTTTAATGTTAGACATGGTGGCTCTTTAATGTTTGACATGGAGTCACATATATGTTGGACATGGTGGCTCTTTAATGTTGGACATGGTGGCTCTTTAATGTTAGACATGGTGGCTCTTCAAATTATTTTCATGGTGGCTCTTAAATGTTTGACATGGAGTCACGTATACGCTTGACATGGTGACTCGTTAATGTTTGACATGGTGGCTCTTTAATGTTTTACATGGTGGCTCTTTTATGTTCAATATGGTGGCTCTTTAACGTTCGACATGGTGGCTCTTTATTATTTGACATGGTGGCTCTTTAATGTTTGACATGGTGGTTCTTTAATGTTCGACATGGTGGCTCTTTAATGTTCGACGTGGTGGCTCTTTAATGTTCGACAGAGTGGCTCTTTAATGTTTGACATGGTGGCTCTTTAATGTTTGACATGGTAGCTCTTTAATTTTCGACATGTCGGCTCTTTTATGTTTGACATGGTGGCTCTTTAATGTTTGACATGGTAGCTCTTTAATTTTCGACATGTTGGCTCTTTTATGTTTGACATGGTAGCTCTTTAATGTTTGACAAAGTGGTTCTTTATTGTTAGACATGGTGGCTCTTTTATGTTTGACATGGTGGCTCTTTTATGTTTGACATGGTGGCTTTTTCACGTTCGACGTGGTGGCTTTTTAAAGTTTGACATGGTGGCTTTTTTATGTTTGACATGGTAGCTCTTTAATGTTCGACATGGTGGCTCTTTTAAGTATGACAAAGTGGCTCTTTAATGTTTGACATGGTGGCTCTTTAATGTTCGACATGTCGGTTCTTTTACATTTGACATGGTGGCTCTTTAATGTTCGACATGGTGGTTCTTTTACGTTTGACATGGTAGCTCCTTAATGTTCGACATGTCGGTTCTTTTACGTTTGACATGGTGGCTCTTTAATGTTCAACATGGTGGCTCTTTTATGTTTGACATGGTAGGTCTTTTATATTCGACATGGTGGCTCTTTAATGTTTGACATGGAGTCACGTATATATGTTTTACATGGAGTCACAAATATGTTTGACATGGTGGCTTTTTAATGCTTGACATGGTGGCTCGTTTATGTTTGGCATGGTGGCTCTTTAATGTTCCACATGGTTCTACTGATATGTTTGACATTGTGCTTCTTTTATGTTTAGCAGTTTCATGTTTTCAAGGTGTTTTAATAAAAAAATTATTTTGCACTACTAAGATTCGAACCCAGGTCGCTACATTAGCATTCCAGTCTGTTCGCATCTGGGCTATCTCTTTTCAATTGGAGAACATGAATTGTGGCCCTTATAATTCAATTCTTACAGCAAGTCAATTAGAGTAAAAAGTTATGACATAATCAATTTCTCAGTCAGCCAGTATCAGTTTCAATTCAAGTTAGCAATATTGGTTACGCAATTTAAATCAAGTCGTGTGTGCATTTCTTCGGCACTGTTTTCTACTTGTTGTGATGCAATCTTTATCAGAATTGAAATTCAGTCAGTCAGGTTTTTTTCTAGCATTCTTACAATGCATTTCAAGTCGAAAATTTTGCTTGACCTTTGCAAAAAAGCATGTTTTTCGAATATTTAATCCATTTAATATATAGCAATTTCTTAGCCAAGATGCATGTACCGTCCCAGGAAAATTTCTGATCGAATGGTGCAAGTTTGAAGAAAATCGGTTGAGCCATTTTTTCTGAAATCTATCGCATACCCACAGACAACTCATTTTTAGTATATAGGATTATTATATTCTATTGATACATAAGCAAAAGCATCTAGGTTTATTTTTATATAATAAAGATATTATGGTAGGGGCCTAGGCCTATCCTAACTTTCAAAATTTCAATCTTAAATTAGACTTTAACTAGGCCATAGATATGATTTTGTATCTTAGCAACTAAAATCATATCACAATAGAAACTTAGACTTGTTTTTAATTTAATAGGCCTAATAAAGTAACCCTTTGTTAAAAATAAAGGGCAATAAAAAGAGCAAGACAAAATTAAACTTTAAAAAGAGAAAATGATAAATAAAGAAGAGCAATGCCAAAAGAAAAAGAAATAAAAATAAAATAAATAAATAAATAAGTGTTAAACTATTATTAAATAGAGGCCTAATTCTATATTTTCTAAGGAATTTTTTCCTGTGCAAACTGCTAAAAATAGGCCTATTAGGCCTAGCCTAGGCCTAACTCCAATTTTTGGCATAGGCCAAAGATAGGGCCTTGGGTATAGGCCTACAAAGAGTAAAATATCTACCAAGTCCAAAGTTTCTAGAGTAAATAACACAAATAATAGAATCAATCATATAATACATAACAGACTATTACTTAATTACTTAATAGTTGTATATGCCTAGGCCTAGGCCTAGCCTAATTCTTGCCTCTTGACAAGAACAACCCAAGCAACCCTCAACCCTAGTTTTGATTAGGCCCTAGAGATTAATAGGTGATGTGATGCCGGCCGATGGTGCGATGCTACATAATTCTAAGGGTCACCTGCCACCTCACCTGGTTAGGCCTGCCGCCTATTTTATCATCCTAAAATCCTACAAAATTTGTTTCGCTTCTGCTTTTATGACCGTCCATAAGTAACCCAATGACACCTCCAATTTACCTGTAATACTGTACTAGCCTATATATGATTAATGACTAATGTGCAGCTATAAAACTTCTTTTTTAAGCCACTTGACTTTTTAAGAAAGACAAACTTTAACAAATATTATCAAAAGCTTTTAGCATTTACTATAAAAGTAATTTAATTATTACTGTTAGAGTTACTATGTCTCTTTAAAAAATTACAAAATCGTCTATTTTTATGAAAATTTATTAGATAAACTCGTGGTAGTGGGAATTTAATCTTCGCATTTTCATAGAAGTTGTATACCTTTGCATGTCCTTAAGCTCCCCGGATCCTGAAGTCCTCCTCGTCAATCAATGTAACAGTTGAAAAAGGTAGACAAGTTAACCTGCGGTGAAACCTCTCCCGTTGTCTAGTTTTTTTCTCTTGAGCTTCATAAATGAGTAGAAGAATTTACTCTCAACTTTCAAATGGTAAAATACGAGCTAACTTTAAATAAGTCTCCAATAAGCCTTATTGTGTGCATTTGAATTAATAGCTTTGTAGAGTCTTACAGCTTGACTTGAACTAGTATTTGGTTTGTATTATTTACAATTGCAGTGAATATTTACCTACAGTTTTTTCAGCGTGGTAATTGAACCATTTTCCATACCAAGTATGGAATGAGTTAAAGCAATTCCATTGTCTAGTGCTAATGAGCGGTGAGCCAAGGAATGTATGTAGTTTATGCCTAATACTTTTGTTAAAATAAAAGTCTTTATTTAATCTTAGGTATTATATAAATGAGTATTTTTAAATGTCATTTTTTGTATTGTTTGCACTCTTTTTAAGTGAAATTAAATTTTTTGTGGGAGTGGAAATATAGGCCTAGTTACACTTTGTATATTATTCAAACATATTGCTGGTAAGTAATGAAGACTTTTTATAATGCGCCAGCACATAAAATGTAATTTATTTGACATTTTTTTATATTTTTGCTTTAGTTTAGAATGAATGCAAAAAACTTTTTGGTATGCTACAAAAGTACTCTGAGTGAAACAACTAGAAAAAATATTGATGATAGATCTTCAATTTTTCTTTAAATTTTATATCCTAAATATCTCATTTTTATAGAAGCGATCAATATCTTTGATACAAAATAATTATTCATAAGCAATAATACTATTGATACTTTTACACTCATTTCTGGCAACTAACAAAACCTTTGATCCTCCTTGCATCAGCCAGGATGCATTTTGGAATGTCATAGTAGTGACTAGTCAGTCTGAAAAGTCAGTAGATCAAGTGTGTCAAGCTCTGATCATCGAAAAGCAGGCCAATCGTTTAAGTATTGGCGAAATACTCACAGTAGTAGACCCGGCACCCTGCATTGGCAGTGGTGGTGCTACTCTGAATGCCCTCTATTGCGTTGCGGAGCATCTGTCAGCCGCTAGTGGCTTGTGCACCCTCAGCCCCGATGAGGCTCTGGCCAATCGGAGAATTCTTTTGCTGCATGTTGGTTCTGGTAGCCGGCCGTATCTGTTTGACCCACTAGGTCGGCATGTGGTTATGGTGCCAACAGGAGGTGAGGCGTTGAAAATTTTTCTTAGTTTCTCATGGCTTATGCTAGTTATGGTGTGCCAAAATGAGTTATCACTGAATGTCAAAGTGGTTGCCATTCGATGTCAACATGAGAGTCACTGGATGCTATCATGACTGTCACTGGATGGCATCATGAATGTCACTGGATGCCGTCATGACTGTTACTGGATGCCAGCATGATTGTTGATAGATAGAACAGATAGAATCAAATGATATAGTTTTAAAATACGATCGTCCATTTCTCTACCAGATGGCGTCGATGAAGTGACGAAATCCGAAAACGTCTCGCTTGTCTCGGAGCGTTGGGCATCGTTAGCCGTTCACTGCGTTCGCCAGATGACCTGGTTTTGTTCCGCTAGTGCTGCCACCCCCGACAAAGACAATATCGATGCGTCAGCTGAGGCGGATGCAAGCCCGGCCGGTGTCTGGGTCTGCGGTACCGACTTTTATATGCGCCTGTCTCGGCCAGTCTCTTGGGGACAGCTTGTTAGCGATAGTTGTCCCGAGGTAGGTATTGCATGCTTTGAACTTATATAGGTTTTTCTCTGTAAGCCTAGTGAGGGGGTTGTAGCCTAGTGAGGGGGTTGTAGCCTAGTGAGGGGGTTGTAGCCTAGTGAGGGGGTTGTAGCCTAGAGAGGAGGTTGTAGCCTAGTGAGGAGGTTGTAGCCTAGTGAGGGGGTTGTAGCCTAGTGGCGTCGGACTCACGAATGAAAGATCGGGGGTTCGCTTCCTAACCCACTTGAAACAAATGTGTGTCCTTGAGCAAAGCGCTTAACTCTGCATTGCTTCAGTTCGTAAAATGGGTGCCAGCATTAGCTGGGGTAATTGAGGGTTGTGTGTGTGTGTGGCAACCCCCAGTCATTGGACTGAACAGCGGTACGCAGCCTTCAGATGCGCCGCGCAATACTATTAGGGCAGGTGTAATCAAACTATTATTATTATATTATTAGGCTTTTTTAATTAGACCCCCTTCCAGATCGTTGTTAGACAAATTAGTGAACAAATTGTCGAGAGTCGACAATGGTCGAGAGTCGGTAGCGGTCATGTCATGTCCTGAATTTCTCATTGTCGGAATACACGCCTCAAGTACAAACAAGTCCTACCCATGGCCACATAAATATGGCCTCTCGTTAAATGAACTCTAGTAGATTTAGAGCTAATAAGGGGTCGTAAAAATGAGACACAAGTTCTCTCAAAGATCATCTCTACTGTTATTCCACCTTAAGGTGCTAACAGTAGCTGGCTTGTGCAGCGCAGATGAGGCCATGCAACACGGTGTACTGGCTCTAGACTCAGCCACCGGCTTTGTTACTCAAGTTGTCTACAGACCAAGTGCCGAGTCTCTAGTTGGCCTCGAAATCGGTTGCGTACCCGATGACTCATCCTCGAAGTTGTCGCCCAGATTTGCCCGCGTGTCCGGGCCGTATTATTTTCCACCATCGGTGGCCGCGGCGATGGTCGGCCTGCACACTACCGCTCCGCTGCATGGATGCATCTACGACGGGATTGACAGCGGAGCTCCGCCGATCTACCTGTCACTCGTCTTTGACCTGCTGGCAGCATTCTGTTGTCCCGACTCGAAAGATCAGGCTAGTGACGAGCCTAATGAACTTTTAGCGTCGGCATCTACAACTGAGCTTGCGATGCGTCAGAGCAGAGGACTTGGTGATTTAGCAACCTTAGCGGCATTGAATGCTGCGGAGTCTGCGGCTAGAATTGATGAAGCTAATCGACAGTTAAAGGATCGGCTAGGAGGCTTTAAAAACCGACTGGTCCTGCTGTCTGGGGCAGAGTTTTGCTATCTGGCCAATGAGCCCGAGGCTTATTTCCGATTGCTGTTGGACTTTCAGTCGCAAACTTTGTCTACTTGGAGGTTTCACTGCAGCTACAATGTTGATTGCAGCGTGGAATCTGCATCAGCTATGGTGGCAGTTTCCGGCTTGTCAGAAGCATCCGCGGCTACTGAGAGACAGCAGGTGCTGTTGAAAAACTTGATTCAACCGCCTGTTGATTGTTATTTAAGTTGCTTACGAGTTCGACTACGAGATGATGAAGATGGTGCATCAGGTGTGTGTTTTTAGGTTACTCCCACTGACATTTTTTTAGCTTGAGCACATACAATGGCACCAATACTGTACGCATGCACGCACTCACAAAATGCTCACCCGGTGTACAGCGGTCCTGGCTTTCTACTCGTCAGACATGTACACTCTCTGTTTTGGGGGCTTGGCCCCAAGCTTCCATGAGGTGTACGCATCCGTTTGCGTGAGATATTTCATCATGGGTGACTACGAGCTATAATCAGCACCCATTCACATCCAGCATAGGTCACTGCAACTTGGCTTCAAAAGGTTCCGTTTTATCCTTCATCGCTTTTTCTCATTCTTCTAACAGCAAGCGACGGCAGTCGAGTTTTCTTTGGAGTTGCTAGAGCGGACCAACCGATGAGCCCTTTGATTGATAAGACTCAACAAGCAGAGTCGGAACATCGTTGCTCAATACTTGGCCAATCAGTGAACAATTTCTGCTTAAGAACTGGTCTAAAATTGGCTGAGTTATTTCACGATAACGACTCAAAGCTGCCGCAGTGTCTTTGGCACTGTCGACTTTTCCCTGTCACTGGGGCCAGCGATGAAGAAAAAGTGAGTTAAACTGTCATCTAGTTTTTTGTTTATATTGATGTTTACTTTAACAATCTCAACTTAGTGGCCCTAAACCGACTCAAGCCACTCGTAAAATGCTCTTTAACAAATTGAACAGATATACTGTATAGGAAAGTGTCAACTTTTACGTAATAAAATTTCTCAGCCGTATATTTCTATGCTGATTGTCTTTTCTGAAAAGTACTACTGAAAGCAGACGAAAAAGAAATTTCTAGAAATTTAAGCAAAATTCAAAGAAATTTCGAATTCAATCTGTCATAGGTTCGCAGGGTTAGGAACCATTGAATCATAGGGCGGACAACCATTGTATCATGGTGTCATAGAGATGAGGATTATTGCGTTATGGTGTCATGGAGCTGAGGACTTTTGCGTCATAGTATCACAGAGCTGACAACCATTGCGTCATAGTATCACAGAGCTGATAACCAACACAGAGCTTTGCGTCATAGTATCACAGAGCTGACAACCATTGCGTCATAGTATCACAGAGCTGACAACCATTGCGTCATAGTGTCACAGAGCTGACAACCATTGCGTCATAGTATCACAGAGCTGACAACCATTGCGTCATAGTGTCACATAAGGTCTTTATGTACAACCTTCGTCTACTTTACAGATGGCTTAAGAAAGCGATAATGGAAGAAAGCCTCCAGGCCTCAAGGGGAGGAGAGAGGCTCACCACGTGACTCAAGTCCGCTTATTAAAAGGCCAGAAAATTAGAAGGTTCGATTTAAGTTCAAAGCATCTCCTTGTAACTGTGCGTGCTCCATCGGATTGCTGCTTTCTTGTTTATTGCATTCGAACAAAGGCAGAGCTGGGCTCATTCCAGAGCATTAAATAAAAATTTTCTTTTAAATCCCTATACCTCACACCATCTCACTTGACTTAGCTGCAGGGGGCTCCGGGCACCCAGATACAGCATGGAGGCGTTCCGCCCATTTCGCTAACCCCTGGCGACCACGGGCAGCTGGTGCTGCGGTGTCGCGCAGGGAGATCCGTTGGTGCCGGTGTATGCAGCGCGATCCCCCTCCGGAGAGTCCAGAAAGTGGATGGTCGCTCGCCCGGTAGCCCTTAGGGTAGCGGACGAGCTGGCAGAGATTCTCGGGCCTGAAAACGTCGGAGAGGTCCGGGTTTGGGCCGAGGTAGGTAAGCCTGTCCTGAGTAAAGGCGGGGCATTCACAGATGAAGTGCTCCGCATTCTCGACACCGGAGAGGCAGAAAAGGCATTCCTCACTGCGGATTTTTCCCTGGAGGTGACAATCTCTGGCAAAACAACCATGACCCGAGAGGGCCATGGTAACCGCCCTGATCTCCCTGCGGTTGAGGGGATCCACCTAAGGGACACCTTGTTGGAGGCGCCCTACGCGATTAAGCTGCCCGATGCAGTTGAGGACTGTACGCGAGAAGGTTGTGTTGCGATCAAGGGCGTGGAAGGTGAAATTCCCCCAAACTTGTTGATTGTACAGCTCGATGGCGCAGGAGCTGGTGGAGAGAACTTCGTTCTGGAAGACGGTAGAGCAGGTTCCGGTGTGCTGGGAGAAGGTCGCCACGGTTCTCCCTCCAGACACTATTCAGTAGCTGTAGCCAGAGATGAGGTTAATTCGGGACCCGTCAGTGAATCAGTGAATTTCACGGGGTTTCCAGTTATCCCTTTTTAGTGAGGGGTGGAATGCTGGTTTTGAATTTTAGCGGAGGGCAGAGCGTGGACGGGATTCCTTTCGAGAGGGTCAGCACAGACAGCGGCGGTCGATCGTTGCCTCTCCACCGACAGATCAAAAGGGAAGATCCAGTGAATGCTAGCAAAAAGCGTAGAGGGAGCCGCGCTCATGATAGCTCGACAAGCTCGACCTTGCATCTTTTAAGAAGTTCAATGACTTTATATGCTTCTTTCCTAGGTTAATTGACAGTTTGATCAATATTGTGTTAAAAAAGTCTGTCAGCAGTTTCATAGCTTTGAAGATAGGAGCATTTTGTCAGTTTGAAATTTTCAACAGAAACAGTTGTTTATCCAAAGAATCCAATTAATTTGGAGAAACAAGCTATGCTATTTGTATTTTCATGCAGTCAGGATGGAAATTTAGAGATTGCTGTAATGCTGTGACTCTTGGGCAAGAATTGCTGAGTTGTCAAGTCTGCTGTGGCTCATGAGGGGGCGCTGATTGCTAGTCTAGAATCTAAAATTTAACACAAAGGCCCCCTTTGTCTTCTACAAACGCAAGTAAAATTTTGAAACGCTGAAATCACAATGGGCTTTACTGACGGAATTACGACTTGTATTTAACGATGAATAAACCATTCTATTGCGCGAACAAAAGCGAAGTGCTAACCGGAGGTACAACAGCGACACAGCTCGCGAGCAAAATTCGTCAGCTTAATTGTATTCATTTTGAAAACCTTTTAAACTGATTGCTTTTTACTGGAAAAATTCTCGAAAAGCATCATAAACGTGCAAATCGCGCTTGATTAAATAATCCTTATAACTTTTATGGTGTTTGAAAAGTCACAACAAATATGGTATGATCGACTAAGCAACGCAGTGAAGCGTCGTTTTTTTCGATCTAAAATAGAAGCATGATGACGCAATAAATCGTGTTATCTAAAAATAGAAACAGAGTAAACACAATAGCTAAATGATGTGACCTAAAAAAAGACACAAGATGAACACGGTAAAGCGTGTGATGTAACAATAAAACCAGAACACGAGAGTAGCGCGCAGAGGGTACAGGTATTATAATCTGCTGTTCAAATTATTATCAATTCGGTCAAATCATATGTTCAAAAGTGACCTTACATGTTTCGCTAGGTTTTTTACTGTGATTAGTCAATAGAAATAAGTTTAATGGGTAGCTAAGGACGAAATCAGGGAAACTAAACTAGCGCTTAAACAACAAATATGGATATCTGCGAAGTATGTTGCCAAAAAAGGACTGTCTAAGAGGAATAACAAGACGCATGGATAATTTCAATCTCTCAAACGTCATCAGTCATCAGTTCTGCCAATTCACTTAACTCCTTTGCTGTGTATCCATAGTTAGCCACTTTTAGAATCGGCCTTAATTGTTCCATTGCTGAACGATTTCAAACAGTGTCTAAACGCGGCACTTCGTTTGTACAAGACAAAGAAGTTGACGCACTGATTCACCAAAGCCAGGGTGAGGCTGGTGTAAGCTAGGTTCGTTATCAGAACCAAATAGTCCAAGTTTTCGGCTATGTCCAGCAAGTAAATTGAAATCTCCATCACTGGTCTCATTATCATGAGCGGCAACGTCAGTAGAAAGTAGATGATAGACAAAATTAGAACGAGCATAGTTCCGTTTAACTTCTGGGCACTGCCGTTCCCTGTGCTATTGTTGCTAGTATTCGAATAGAGAAGCTTCCGCTTCTTCACAGCCGAGGTCACCTCGTAGAGCAGGAAAACGTTCAGCCCCAGCATCAGCACGATAAAGATCAATGGCGGATTGGACATTACCGTTGTGTAAGCAAGCATCAACAGTTGAGTCTGCTTCGAGTGATAGCAGTAGATTAAAACGATTCCGCCTGGCATGTGAACTGTCTCGTGACCAACTAGAATGCCGTTCGGCAGGGCGATCATCGCCGCCAATACGAACGATGCAATGAGAGCCCTGACCGCCCACTTTATGCCAACTTTCCTCATCATCAGCGGCCGTCGAACAACCAACACCCGGTCAGTCACCAGCACTAGCAGCCACATGCAGGACAGAGCGTGGCAGAAGTTCATAGCGTAGCGAGATATTTTGCACGCGACGTCGTTCAGATTGTAACTGAAGAAGCCAAATTTGCCTCTGGTGATCCAAGACAGGCCTTTAGTTAGGAATCCGTTGAAAATTCCGATCACTACTAGGCTAATAGTGTCCGCAATGGCGATGCAACCCAAGTAGAGATTCTGCCGACTAAGCGGTCTCAGGCGGCGTAGCATGGCGTGGGCAACGAGGCTGTTGCCGATGGCTCCAATAACAATGATGATTGGCAGCAAGATGGCTGAAATTGACCCGATCACGTGGGACAGAATGCAGTACAGATGCCTCGACGGGTCTCCACTTTCACAATCTCGCACAATCTGCATCGCGCTCTCTACGAAACCGAATCTTATCAGTTTTTTCGATTCATTTTTCGTATGGAGATTATCGGCTTGCATATTGCTGCTTTAATGAAGTATTTCTAAACGGAGTCATCGATAGCAGCAGCTTGTGAACTCTCTTCTTGGAGATGTTTAAATCAATCCAGCGATCCGGCAATATTCAGGCATGATCCAATCAAATCTTGCCAAATTTTTAAAGGCATATCCTATTGGCCAAATTCATCGAATTGGAGTACTTCTTGTGAGCCAGACAGATTTCTTGTCAACAAAAAAACTGACAAAATATTTGCACAGATTTTTTTCTTGAAGTCTTGTTTTGGTACCCATGGTCACTTGTATTTGTGCTTTGGTCAAAATTTTAAGGAGCATAAATTCTTTGATCAAGAGCTGAATCAACTAGCCTGGCTGATTTTAGGTGGACGTAACTAAAATAGAGTGTCTTTATTGGGAAGTTGTTAGAGCCTAAGTTTGACAAGTAGGAGAAGCCATGCACTTTTTAAGTCTTTTTAGTCAAGAATCAACTGCTCTCAAATGTCAACGATTAAAAAAAATAGTTTTTTAGCTACGAATCCTAATTTAAAACAGCGCGTGGAGACTGCGAGTTCAATATGGCTTTGAAGAAGATTAAATATATAATGTTTCATGGTTTTTAATCTAAATGATGAATAAACAACACGGGACTGCCTGGTAAAATATTATATTTGTTTTACTGAGTGACCTCAGATCTAATTAAAACTATATGTTAAAATATTCGGCATGTAAAGAGCAATGCATTGTTTTTACTATGATTTTAAACTTTTTCCATCAATATCTCAATATTAGTAACTTACTTCTTGTCTATATATTACAAAGGATGAATTATCATTGTTCGTAAAATTATAACCCTATTTATACCAATAAAAACCGACTCAATTAGAAATTCACTACGATTAATAATAAATAACCTATAGATACAACTTTACGAAATACCGAACTCGAGAAGTAGTTTTGGAATTGTAGAATGCATAAGCCAGTACTATAAAATAACTCTTGACTCCTATATAATGATTAATCTACTAGATGACTTGTGCCACTAACGCTAGTACAAGTAGTGTAGTGCCTACAAGCATATAACAACGCTATAAAACACTTGTACGTATAAGTACAGTCAAACCGTACATCTACGTCAAATCAAATTGAGGTCTAAAGTCAGCCAAGCAAAAACGGACTTAAAGCACAGAACCCGATCAGGCGGGAATTAAGGTTAAAAGCCAGAAAAGTTAATCAAGAAAGTTTCTATGGCACAGCGTTCAGGTGAACTGAACTGAACCTGATGGACGGAAGCTGATGAATTTTGATGGCATTAACGTTGCTTGATGTCTTTTCAAGCCCAAAGCAAATTTTGCTTTGGGTAAAGCTCAAAGCAAAAATTTTATATACGTAAAATTCCAACAAAACTGAAGGCCTCAAAGGGGGTCGCTTCAACATTGTCGAAACTTCACATTGACGTAACTTTAAATTTTCCAAAGTTCACATTTTTTAAATTTCACATCAACTAAACTTACTTCAAATTTCGAGCACAGAATTTCAAAACGTCAAAACTTCGATGTAAAATTTCGACAATGTAAAGCGAAGTGTAATGTCAATAAAACTACTTTGCAATAAAACTTTAGCTTGAAATTCTCGCCTGGCTGTTCAACTGCCCTGATGGCGACGGCGCGTCTCAACCGGATTTAGCCGCTCTGTGGCGCCGTTGCCGCCGACTGTCAATGGCCGACATTGTTGCCAATGTTGACATCGACTCGGAGCTGACGCATCGTCGATCAGTAGCCCAATCGGCTCTTGTCAGAGCTTTGTCAGCCACGCTGCGACACTCTAGCGGCACTCGCAGCAGTGGTGGGGTGTCAGGCCTCAGGTCTTTGTTCGGCTTAGCTGTCGCCCATGGTTTCGACAGCCCACTGCTGCCCGCTCTCGACTCGCTGGCTCTGCGGCTGGCAGCCGAGGGAGGCGGCGACAGCATCGCCAGGGCGAGGTCGGCTCGAGTGCTGGCCGCCATCGGGCTGCTGCTGGGTGAGTCTGTGATTTGATGCCTGTCACTCTGCCGTAATCTCAGCCCTACATGTAGCTATCTGTGCCTGTCACTCCTCCATCTCACTCCCAGTACCCGCCTGTCACTCCTCCGTCTCACTCCCAGTACCCGCCTGTCACTTCTCCATCTCACTCCCAGTACCTGCCTGTCACTCCTCCATCTCACTCCCAGTACCCGCCTGTCACTCCTCCATCGCACTCCCAGTACCCGCCTGTCACTCCTCCATCTCACTCCCAGTACCCGCCTGTCACACCACCCTCAGGCACCCAAGCCGGCAGTCGCGGCGGCCTCCGCAGCGGCCCGGCCGATAACCGACGCTGGTCGGGCGCCCTGTCGGACATCTCGGCCGGACAGCTCTCGGCCGGTCTGTCTGGCATGGCCAACCTTCGAGCCGAGTGGGCCGGCCGGCCGGATCTGCTAATGCGAGCGGCGCGGCACTACGAGAGAGCCGCACAGCTGCTGGTGTCCGGCGCCGTGCGAGCGTCCTGCCTTGACGACCAGCTTGGTGAGTGAGTGGGCTTTGTTTTTTTGCTCCTGACAAGGTTCTCGCTAGCTCAAGTGAACGAATCATTAATAATAACCCATATCCTAATCCTCATTAATAATCAGTATCTTAATCCTCATTGATAATCCATATCTTTATCCTCATTGATAATCCATATCTTAATCCTCATTGATAATTCATGTCTTAATCCTTGTTGATAATCCATATCTTTATCCTCATTAATAACCCATATCATAATCCTCATTAATAATCAGTATCTTAATCCTCATTGATAATCCAAATCTTAATCCTCATTGATAATCCATATCCTAATCCTCATTGATAATCCATATCTTTATCCTCAGTTATAATCTGAGGATCATATCTTAATCCTCAATTATAGTCCATATCTTAATCCTCATCGATAATCCAAATCTTAATCCTCATTCATGATTCATATCCTAATCCTCATTGATAATCCGTATCTTAATCCTCATTGATAATCCATATCTTTATCCTCATTAATAATCAATATCTTAATCCTCATTGATAATCCATATCTTTATCCTCATTAATAATCCATATCTTAGTCCTCATAGATAATCCAAATCTTAATCCTCATTGATAATCCATATCCTAATCCTCATTGATAATCCATATCTTAATCCTCATTGATAATCCATATCTTAATCCTCATTGATAATCCATATCTTAGTCCTCATAGATAATCCAAATGTTAATCCTCATTGATAATCCTTATCTTAATCCTCTTTGATAATCTGGTTGACACCTGAATCTCCGGCATGGCACTGCCTCGCAGATGCAGCCAGAAGCGTGTCGCGGCCAATCCGCCCAGCGGTGCCCATCGGCCATGGCGTCACAGCGCTGTGTCCGGCTCGCATTGATCTGTCCGGCGGTTGGTCGGACACGCCGCCAATCTGCTGGGAATTCGGCGGCTGCGTCGCCAATATGGCCGTCCTAGTTGACGGCCGGAAACCCATCGGCTGCCGGGTTGAAGCCTTTGATCTTGCCGCCCCTGATGACACTGTGAGCGGTATGGACCATCGGCCTGGTCGATCACTGATTGAACTGGTGAACGCTGACGCCAACTCCAGCGGTGCTGTCGTTGGACTGAACAGTCTGGAATACTTAGCTGACTGTTCCAGGCCGCTGGTGCCGGGAGCTTTAGCTAAATGCTGCCTAATCGTGTCCGGTTTGTTTAGCATTGACAACTCTGCCGCCGGCGGCAGTTTAGCCGAACAGGTGTCGCGCGTGTGCGGCTCGGAACGGCGGGGCATTCGGGTGACAGCTTGGTCTGGTCTGCCGGCTGGCTCCGGTCTGGGCACCAGCAGCATCTTAGCTGCGGCTGTTCTCGCAGCTCTGCACAGATGGACTGGGCTAGACATCGATTTGGACAGGCTAGTGCGGGGAGTGCTGGCTGTTGAGCAGCTGTTGAGCACCGGAGGCGGATGGCAGGATCAAGTTGGCGGCCTGTATCCAGGAATTAAGGTGGCAAGGTCGCCTAAAGGACTGCCGTTGAGGGTGCAGGTGAGTTTTTGGTGTATTTTAGGCAGTTTTGTAGGGAGAAATAGAGGCTTTGAGCACAGATCGGAGCGACAGTCGAATTTTTCAAGCAGTTGTGTCTCCCTTAGGTGAGGCTCAGATCCCATTTAGGTACTTGGGCGAGGCTCAGAATCCTCAGGTCCCTTTCAGATACTTAGGTGAGGCTCAGATCCCATTTAGGTACTTAGGCGAGGCTCAGATCCCATTTAGGTACTTGGGCGAGGCTCAGAATCCTCAGGTCCCTTTCAGATACTTAGGCGAGGCTCAGATCCCCATTCAGATACTTAGGTGAGGCTCAGATCCCCATTCAGATACTTAGGTGAGGCTCAGATCCCCATTCAGATACTTAGGTGAGGCTCAGATCCCCATTCAGATACTTAGGTGAGGCTCAGATCCCCATTCAGATACTTAGGTGAGGCTCAGATCCCCATTCAGATACTTAGGTGAGGCTCAGATCCCCATTCAGATACTTAGGTGAGGCTCAGATCCCCATTCAGATACTTAGGTGAGGCTCAGATCCCCATTCAGATACTTAGGTGAGGCTCAGATCCCCATTCAGATACTTAGGTGAGGCTCAGATCCCCATTCAGATACTTAGGTGAGGCTCAGATCCCCATTCAGATACTTAGGTGAGGCTCAGATCCCCATTCAGATACTTAGGTGAGGCTCAGATCCCCATTCAGATACTTAGGTGAGGCTCAGATCCCCATTCAGATACTTAGGTGAGGCTCAGATCCCCATTCAGATACTTAGGTGAGGCTCAGATCCCTATTCAGATACTTAGGTGAGGCTCAGATCCCCATTCAGATACTTAGGCTTTGTTTTTCTTCTTTGTTTGGGATACACGGGCCTCGCGGTTATTTCTTATCCCAGGTAACCCCATTGGAACCGCCTGCCGGATTCCTGGACCGGCTCGACTCCAGCTTAATACTGCTGTACTCTGGCAGCACCAGACTGGCTCGCAACCTGCTGCAAGAAGCTGTCCGCTCTTGGCACTGCCGCGACGCATCAGTTGTGAGCATCATCGCCGGCCTAGTTGACGACGCTGAATCCGTTGCTAAGGCTGTAGAGCTGGGCGATTTATCGCTAATCTGCCAGTGCATCCGAAGGTACCGCGGTCGGAAGTTGGCGATGGCGCCTGGCAGCGAATCGGCGCAGTTGACCTCGCTTTTGGACCGATTGGAGAACTTTGATGCAACCGAAAGCGATGGATCATCAGCTGACGTCAGAGTGTCTTCGGCTGCGATTCTCTGCGGTGCAGGCGGCGGCGGCTTCTTGGCGGCTTTGCTGCCGCCGGCGACCAGGAATCGACTGTTGGCCGAGGCGGCCTCGGACGGCATCCTGCCGGGCAGCGGCGGCGCGCGGCTGCACACCGTCCGGGTGGCTCGGGACGGGCTGGAGTTCGTTTGACGGCAGAAACGGATTGGAAATTGATAATTGTCGGAGATCATTGCTTGCGGGGTGGACTCTGTTGGGACAGGGGTGGGTAGGACAGCAGGTTGTGTTTTGACAGACTGGAGTACATCTCAACAATTCTCCCTATGAGCCACAGCATTTCGGAATCTGTGGTCATTCACGCCACTATGGAATAGCTGCAGAGCGTTAAATCCTACAAGGCGACAGTCAACCATTTCGCTGACCTCCGAGAATGCACACCCACAATGTGCGCAGGCACACACTCCCGAATGGTGAATAGCGGCCCTGTTTATTAGAGGCAGGAGGCTGTGTGCACCCTGGCGCACTTTAAGCGACATAGGCACACAACCGGCGAGAGGCATTGCTGCCCATTCCACCGACTCCCCTGAGCAGGCACACAAACGGGCGGATACGTACGCAGTCAGACGCACAGGCACACACTCACACAGGAGTGTACAGCGGCCCTAACTTTATTTATCGTTAGGCATGTACACTTCACTGTGCCTTGGGGGTTGGGCCTCAAGGGCGTTAATTGCACGAGCAGAGCCAAGCCGAGATTCCAATTCAGCCCCAAATTAATTTGACTGCACTTGGAATCGAGCCTGGGCTGCTGGGACATCAGAGCGCCGCACTGGACCACTGGGCTACGGCCCCTTAGACTTAGGGTAGCTGTACAGGGGACTGGGCAGATGATGCCGTGATAAAGGGTTGGTAAGCGATAGTGCGCGGTAGAGTATACGAAATAAGTAACTTTTTATGCTTCATTTTAACAATACCGTAAGTCCGTTGAACCTGCGAGCGTATGATAAGTAATTTTATCGCAAATGCGGTATCTTCGCATCATATAATTCCATATTCCCTTTTACTGGCTGATATGACCGATAATGCGATGCTATTTACATTAGAGATTTTTGTGCATGTTTAATTTGTTTTTTTTCTGATAAATGTCAATGAAATTGTTATGATTATTGCTCAGATCTTGTCATTAAACAATACTTTGGACTTTATTATTGCTTAAATAAGCCAAACAATATACTATTTTATAAAATTTAAATTTTCTCAAGAACTTTTACAAGCATCTGGGAAGGCATTATAAAATGAAAGTCCGTCTTGGAGTGCAACGTCAACAACGCTAAATGCTCAATTCAGTGTAATTAATGCATTTATTAATGCTGCTGGTCGATAATGCAATAAAAAACGGTGCGCCATCTATCCCTTGTAACACGATTTAGAAGTGCAAAGGCGTGCATTAAACGCTAAAAAGCATACCTAAACGGATCGTGATCGCGTATTGGCTAGAGTGATCTAATGCACGAGAAATATGTACCGTCATTACAATCAAAGGTGTATAACGTACTCGTAATTAATGACTTTTTCGATTGGTCAAGAAAATCCAAGTTACTTGAGAACCAAAGAAGAATTTTATGGATCATGGAATTCTGGCGTCAGGAAATGATCTACAGTATTACTCGAGGGCATTGTTAAAAAAGTGTTTGCGTGTGCCACACGACATGGAAAAAATCAGCTTCTCGATAATACAACTCGTACCTTATCGACAGAGAGAACGAACTGCTCGTTTCTCTGACAATTTTAATTCATTGCCTAGATAACGGTGATAAACAGGAGTCCTCTTAAGCTACGAAAGCACTTCTCAGCTTTTTATGTGCGGAAGGCTACGGCAGCATTTCAAACACATCAATGTCTGCTTTCGATATTCAACGTTTTCAAGAGAAATTCATGCAAGGAACTCTTAGACCACCCGAAGCAAATAGCAGAAACATTTGCCTTCTTAAGCTATACTTGAATTATGCTTTCAGTGCAATCTACGGGCCGAAAAGGCTTAACAGTTCATTCAATCAAAAAGTCACATCACAATTGCAGGCTTCCTC
Source organism: Macrostomum lignano (assembly GCA_002269645.1). Lineage (NCBI taxonomy): Eukaryota > Metazoa > Platyhelminthes > Macrostomidae > Macrostomum > Macrostomum lignano. The sequence continues at coordinate 979,751 of NIVC01000056.1, forward strand.
AGCCATTGCTTATCAACGTTTCAGTCTACAGAAAGCGCAGGCAATCATCAGTCAGTTACATTTTGAAATAGTTATGCCGGACAGAGAGAGGCTTTGCGGCCGCATGTGGCCCTTGGGCCGGAGTTTGCCAATCCCTGGCTTTAACGAAACACCCGAATCCGAGTTCCTAAGCTGACAATATACATGTAGGTAACTGTATGAGCTTGCTGACTAGTGCTTGTGCTTCCTCACATTTTGTGTTTATACGCATTTTCAACTGCAGAGGCGCAGCTAAATTAATATAAAAATCGATCACACAGATCGAGCCTACGATATGCTTTCTTTAAGGCTTTTTCGGCTCCACACAACCCATAAATCTCTCTCGGCTTCACTCTCGTCGTCGTAGCAAGCCGCCCACCTGAGCCATTCTCCGTATCAACAGACTCAGACAACGCGGGCAAGCGCTGGAGTCAATGGGCAGACCGCTTTGACGATTCCATCCATGCATCAGGTATATCACAAACGGAAAGCAAAAGTGCAAACTATACTTAGCAACATTGAAAAGTTGCCACCCTTTGCCCCAGTGAGCAGTGTCTTGTCTTTCGAAACACAATAATGCGGTCCAGTTTTTTAATACTAACATATTACCCCTCCGCCCAGCGCGCGGAGTAAGAAAATTCTATCATTTTAGTTCCTACAGTACACGTGTCTGGCACCAACCGGCGTAAGCTGCTGTAGACAGAGTTTTCCCTTGTGCAACAAAACTTTTGTTAAATGTTTAAACATCTTTTGCTGAATATCACCGCGCTCGATCTAAGGCAGTACTCCTCTATTGTGCGTTCTTCGTGCCTCGGAATACACAGATCCGATGAGCGCTTTGAAAGAAAATTTTACACACTAACCACGTCTAAGGATTTTTCCTCGCGGGTTACTGCTGCGGTGGTTGTAGCGACCTTACTGAAAGTAATACACCCGGCGATCAATATACGACATTCAACTACATGATTTGTAACTCCTCCGAATCGGCTTGCACGAGCAATTCTTGTCTGCTGCTTGGCATTCTGAAAGACAGCATCAACTTGACCACTCAGAAACGACCACAGCTACCCTCCCCTGAGGTTGTGAACCTCATCAGCAGCCTTGCTCCCATCGCTCCCTAGTTTTGTTAAATCGACTTGGACTCACGGGAAATCCAGGCGTGCCAATTCGAACGCAAGCCGAGAGCAACCTTCGAGCACGATCAGTTTGAAAAAAAATCGCCTTTTAAAGAGAAAGCCCATATAAAGTGCTTAAAAATATAAGGCATTCTTTTGTCCCACAATTCCAAATTTTATTTTTGCTATACGATGCCCAATAAAATAAGTGACTAAAGTTAGGCCTATATAGTTTATCATAAGATAGATCTATTTTGTTTGATGTTTGCACTTTAAAATTTATATCATTAGGCCCCCTATCAAACAAAAATAAACATCTTTAAAAACATATAGTCCAGGTGTAACTAAGAATGAAGGCTATATATTAACTTTTGTTGAATAATCATACAAATATAGAAATTATGTATAGGTGACCATAGTTTAGAATCAATCCAAAAGAGAATATTAATTTAATTTTATATAAATTATAATCTGTTAATCATATATATAAATATTAGAATTAGCCTTAGGATCAGAGCACAAAATTAGAAATATATGAATGTCTATAGATCAGCAAATATTAATTAGTCATTCCAAAAATAAAAATAAAGTACTAATCAATGTCAAATTAGCTTATATTTAGCAGTTTATTGGCATTTTATATATTATAATCAAATTTACCATTTTACTTCCTATATATTTATACTAAAATCAATTGTCATCTATTTGATGCTTATAATTTCAATCATTTGAATCATAATCATATAATAAATCCAAATATATCTAGGCTATATTTTTAAGAAACAAGTCAAATCTAATATAAGCTTTTGATCATTTTAAAATGATTTGTAAGGGTTGTCAGCCATTTTACTAAGGATTAAATAACAAAAGCCTTGACCCTCATATATGCACAATCAGTAGGCTCACTATGCCAAGAATATTGCACTTTGCACAAAATTTATAAAAGGGATATATAGTGCAAATCTACAAATATTAAGACCAAATGCAAATTTCCATCTTATAAATTTTTGTACTATTGTTTTCCTGAAATCTGTGCTTAAAGCAATAAACTTTTCATCTTATATCTTATTTTAATTTTATTTACTGGTATCTAAAAGATATTCTAAAGTCTTACTAGAGGCAGAGTAGAATTATTTAGTCTTATTATTGACAATATGAACTTGGTTAGCCAGAAAGTTGCCAGCCAATAAATTTTGCAGCAAGGTAGGCACCAGCTTAGAATTTTAGTAGCTCAGGAAGGATCAGGGAGACTCAGAGATAGCTGGAAATAGTGGGATAGGAGAAAACAATAGAAAGAGGAGCAAGATAGAGACAAGAGAGAGGGGGTTAGGCCTATTATAAAAATATTTTGTAATCACTGAAGCAGCCCAAAATTATGCTCTTTTTGAATGCAAGTTAGCGCTTTCTAAATGCAAGTTAGCTCCAAAATGTGATTGCAACTTTAGCTCCCTCTAATTGCGACTCAGCTCTCATTGAATGATTACAACTCAACTCCCTCTGGTTGCTACTCAGTTCCCTTTGATTGCAATGCAGCTCCCTTTGATTGCAATGCAGCTCCCTTTGATTGCAACTCAGCTTCCTCTGATTGCGACTCAGTTCCCTTTGATTGCAACTCAGCTCCCTCTGATTGCGACTCAGTTCCCTTTGATTGCAACTCAGCTCCCTCTGATTGCAACTCAGCTCCCTCTGATTGCAACTGAGCTCCCTCTGATTGAAATCGTGCTCATATATTTCAATTTGATATTTTCCTTTGCGAATATAATTGGCATTAGTAATAAAATGCTATTAAAATTCATTTGTTCTTTACTAACTAACTTTATTATTCCAGTCTATTTTAAGAGCACTAAATCTGAGTCATTAATATTGATAATAATCTATGAATAATAAAAATGAGCAATAACGATCGCCAACTGAATCATGCACTCGATTTGATGCGCCGTCTGCCGCCACAGTCAGTTGAAGAGAATTTAACCCAACTGGTTGATTTGGTGCCTAATATGACTGAGAGTCTGCTGTGTTGCATTGATCAGCCACTTCAAGTGTCGAAGGATTTCAGCTGTGGAAAAGATTACCTGCTGTGCGACTATAACAGAGATGCTGATAGTCACAGGTTGGTTGTGCGCCATTGAATTAAAATTTAGATTAGAGAGACATACCAGAAAGGAAGGTAGAGAGAGACTAGAGATTTAGATAGAAGGAAATGATTACAGTAAGATGAGTGGAATTGAGGAAACAAGAGAAAAGTTGAGAGTAGAGACAATTGAGTAGAATGAAGGAGGTGAGTAGAGACAATTGAGTAGAATGAAGGAGGTGAGTAGAGACAATTGAGTAGAATGGCGGAAGTGAGTAGAGACAATTGAGTAGAATGGCGGAAGTGAGTAGAGACAGTTGAGTAGAATGAGGGAAGTGAGTAGAGACAATTGAGTAGAATGAAGGAAGTGAGTAGAGACAGTTGAGTAGAATGACAGAAGTGAGTAGAGACAATTGAGTACAATAATGGAAGTGAGTAGAGACAATTGAGTAGAATGAAGGAAGTGAGTAGAGACAGTTGAGTAGAATGACAGAAGTGAGTAGAGACAATTGAGTAGAATGAAGGAAGTGAGTAGAGACAGTTGAGTAGAATGACAGAAGTGAGTAGAGACAATTGAGTAGAATGAAGGAAGTGAGTAGAGACAGTTGAGTAGAATGACAGAAGTGAGTAGAGACAGTTGAGTAGAATGAAGGAAGTGAGTAGAGACAGTTGAGTAGAATGACAGAAGTGAGTAGAGACAATTGAGTAGAATGAAGGAAGTGAGTAGAGACAGTTGAGTAGAATGACAGAAGTGAGTAGAGACAGTTGAGTAGAATGAAGGAAGTGAGTTGAGACAATTGAGTAGAATGAAGGAAGTGAGTTGAGACAATTGAGTAGAATGAAGGAAGTGAGTAGAGACAGTTGAGTAGAATGACAGAAGTGAGTAGAGACAATTGAGTAGAATGAAGGAAGTGAGTAGAGACAGTTGAGTAGAATGAAGGAAGTGAGTAGAGACAGTTGAGTAGAATGACAGAAGTGAGTAGAGACAGTTGAGTAGAATGAAGGAAGTGAGTAGAGACAGTTGAGTAGAATGACAGAAGTGAGTAGAGACAGTTGAGTAGAATGAAGGAAGTGAGTAGAGACAGTTGAGTAGAATGACAGAAGTGAGTAGATACAGTTGAGTAGAATGACAGAAGTGAGTAGAGACAGTTGAGTAGAATGACAGAAGTGAGTAGAGACAGTTGAGTAGAATGAAGGAAGTGAGTTGAGACAGTTGAGTAGAATGACAGAAGTGAGTAGAGACAATTGAGTAGAATGAAGGAAGTGAGTAGAGACAGTTGAGTAGAATGACAGAAGTGAGTAGAGACAGTTGAGTAGAATGAAGGAAGTGAGTAGAGACAGTTGAGTAGAATGACAGAAGTGAGTAGAGACAGTTGAGTAGAATGAAGGAAGTGAGTAGAGACAGTTGTGTAGAATGACAGAAGTGAGTAGAGACAGTTGAGTAGAATGAAGGAAGTGAGTTGAGACAATTGAGTAGAATGAAGGAAGTGAGTTGAGACAGTTGAGTAGAATGAAGGAAGTGAGTAGAGACAGTTGAGTAGAATGACAGAAGTGAGTAGAGACAGTTGAGTAGAATGACAGAAGTGAGTAGAGACAGTTGAGTAGAATGAAGGAAGTGAGTAGAGACAGTTGAGTAGAATGACAGAAGTGAGTAGAGACAGTTGAGTAGAATGAAGGAAGTGAGTTGAGACAATTGAGTAGAATGAAGGAAGTGAGTTGAGACAATTGAGTAGAATGAAGGAAGTGAGTTGAGACAATTGAGTAGAATGAAGGAAGTGAGTAGAGACAGTTGAGTAGAATGACAGAAGTGAGTTGAGACAATTGAGTAGAATGAAGGAAGTGAGTAGAGACAGTTGAGTAGAATGAAGGAAGTGAGTAGAGACAGTTGAGTAGAATGACAGAAGTGAGTAGAGACAGTTGAGTAGAATGAAGGAAGTGAGTAGAGACAGTTGAGTAGAATGACAGAAGTGAGTAGAGACAGTTGAGTAGAATGAAGGAAGTGAGTTGAGACAATTGAGTAGAATGAAGGAAGTGAGTTGAGACAGTTGAGTAGAATGAAGGAAGTGAGTTGAGACAATTGAGTAGAATGAAGGAAGTGAGTAGAGACAGTTGAGTAGAATGACAGAAGTGAGTTGAGACAGTTGAGTAGAATGAAGGAAGTGAGTTGAGACAATTGAGTAGAATGACAGAAGTGAGTTGAGACAGTTGAGTAGAATGACAGAAGTGAGGGAGAGTGGAAGATTCTATTCTATCCCAAGTCAGCTATTAAAATCCCATTCCATCCCAGATCCCCATGGAGTAATCAATACTTTCCACCCCTGGAGGATGGCGCAGTGCCCTCGGATCGGCTACGCTCACTCGAAATGGAATTGAATTCGGCAATGCAAAGATACAGAGAGCTGTACTATGGCGGCGGCAGTATTGCATCGGCCTACCTGTGGGATTTGGACAGCACCCCTAAAGGTTTTGCTGGTGCGGTGCTAATTAAGAAGTGCGGCAGTTCAGGCTGCAGCGGTCAGTGGGATTCAGTGCACGTGATCGAAGTGACGCCTAAGGTTACCGGTAGATCAGCCAAGTACAAATTGACTGCCACAGTTATGCTGAGACTCGTTAGCGAGCTGCGGTGAGTGGGTTTAGTTTGGGGTGTCTGTAGGGTTTAGTTTGGGGTGTCTGTAGGGTTCAGTTTGGTGTGTCTGTAGGGTTCAGTTTGGGGTGTCTGTAGGGTTCAGTTTGGGGTGTCTGTAGGGTTCAGTTTGGGGTGTCTGTAGGGTTCAGTTTGGGGTGTCTGTAGGGTTCAGTTTGGGGTGTCTGTAGGGTTCAGTTTGGTGTGTCTGTAAGGTTCAGTTTGTTGTGTCTGTAGGGTTCAGTTTGGGGTGTCTGTAGGGTTCAGTTTGGTGTGTCTGTAGGGTTCAGTTTGGGGTGTCTGTAGGGTTCAGTTTGGGGTGTCTGTAGGGTTCAGTTTGGTGTGTCTGTAGGGTTCAGTTTGGGGTGTCTGTAGGGTTCAGTTTGGGGTGTCTGTAGGGTTCAGTTTGGTGTGTCTGTAAGGTTCAGTTTGTTGTGTCTGTAGGGTTCAGTTTGGGGTGTCTGTAGGGTTCAGTTTGGTGTGTCTGTAGGGTTCAGTTTGGGGTGTCTGTAGGGTTCAGTTTGGTGTGTCTGTAGGGTTCAGTTTGTTGTGTCTGTAGGGTTCAGTTTGGGGTGTCTGTAGGGTTCAGTTTGGTGTGTCTGTAGGGTTCAGTTTGGGGTGTCTGTAGGGTTCAGTTTGGGGTGTCTGTAGGGTTCAGTTTGGTGTGTCTGTAAGGTTCAGTTTGTTGTGTCTGTAGGGTTCAGTTTGGGGTGTCTGTAGGGTTCAGTTTGGGGTGTCTGTAGGGTTCAGTTTGGTGTGTCTGTAGGGTTCAGTTTGGGGTGTCTGTAGGGTTCAGTTTGGGGTGTCTGTAGGGTTCAGTTTGGTGTGTCTGTAGGGTTCAGTTTGGGGTGTCTGTAGGGTTCAGTTTGGGGTGTCTGTAGGGTTCAGTTTGGTGTGTCTGTAAGGTTCAGTTTGTTGTGTCTGTAGGGTTCAGTTTGGGGTGTCTGTAGGGTTCAGTTTGGTGTGTCTGTAGGGTTCAGTTTGGGGTGTCTGTAGGGTTCAGTTTGGTGTGTCTGTAGGGTTCAGTTTGGTGTGTCTGTAGGGTTCAGTTTGGGGTGTCTGTAGGGTTCAGTTTGGTGTGTCTGTAGGGTTCAGTTTGGGGTGTCTGTAGGGTTCAGTTTGGTGTGTCTTTAGGGTTTAGTTTGGGGTGTCTGTAGGGTTTAGCTTGGGGTGTCTTTAGGGTTTAGTTTGGGGTGTCTTTGGCGTTCAGTTGGGTGTGTGTAGGATTCAGTTTGGTGTGTCTTTATGGTTTAGTTTGGGGTGTCTGTAGGGTTCAGTTTGGTGTGTCTGTAAGGTTCAGTTTGTTGTGTCTGTAGGGTTCAGTTTGGTGTGTCTTTAGGGTTCAGTTTGGGGTGTCTGTAGGGTTCAGTTTGGTGTGTCTTTAGGGTTTAGTTTGGGGTGTCTGTAGGGTTTAGTTTGGGGTGTCTTTGGGGTTCAGTTTGGTGTGTCTGTAGGATTCAGTTTGGTGTGTCTTTATGGTTTAGTTTGGGGTGTCTGTAGGGTTCAGTTTTGTGTGTCTGTAGGGTTCAGTTTGGGGTGTCTGTAGGGTTCAGTTTGGGGTGTCTGTAAGGTTCAGTTTGGTGTGTCTTTAGGGTTTAGTTTGGGGTGTCTGTAGGGTTTAGTTTGGGGTGTCATTAGGGTTTAGTTTGGGGTGTCTTTGGGGTTCAGTTTGGTGTGTCTGTAGGATTCAGTTTGGTGTGTCTTTATGGTTTAGTTTGGGGTGTCTGTAGGGTTCAGTTTGGTGTGTCTGTAAGGTTCAGTTTGTTGTGTCTGTAGGGTTCAGTTTGGGGTGTCTGTAGGGTTCAGTTTGGTGTGTCTGTAGGGTTCAGTTTGGGGTGTCTGTAGGGTTCAGTTTGGTGTGTCTTTAGGGTTTAGTTTGGGGTGTCTTTGGGGTTCAGTTTGGTGTGTCTGTAGGATTCAGTTTGGTGTGTCTTTATGGTTTAGTTTGGGGTGTCTGTAGGGTTCAGTTTGGTGTGTCTGTAGGGTTCAGTTTGGGGTGTCTGTAGGGTTCAGTTTGGGGTGTCTGTAGGGTTCAGTTTGGTGTGTCTGTAGGGTTCAGTTTGGGGTGTCTGTAGGGTTCAGTTTGGGGTGTCTGTAGGGTTCAGTTTGGGGTGTCTGTAGGGTTCAGTTTGGTGTGTCTTTAGGGTTTAGTTTAGGGTGTCTGTAGGGTTTAGTTTGGGGTGTCTTTAGGGTTTAGTTTGGGGTGTCTTTGGGGTTCAGTTTGGTGTGTCTGTAGGATTCAGTTTGGTGTGTCTTTATGGTTTAGTTTGGGGTGTCTGTAGGGTTCAGTTTGGTGTGTCTTTAGGGTTTAGTTTGGGGTGTTTTTGGGGTTCAGTTTGGTGTGTCTGTAGGGTTCAGTTTGGGGTGTCTGTAGGGTTCAGTTTAGTGTGTCTGTAGGATTCAGTTTGGTGTGTCTGTAGGGTTCAGTTTGGGGTGTCTGTAGGGTTCAGTTTAGTGTGTCTGTAGGGTTCAGTTTGGTGTGTCTTTAGGGTTTAGTTTAGGGTGTTTTTGGGGTTCAGTTTGGTGTGTCTGTAGGGTTCAGTTTGGGGTGTCTGTAGGGTTCAGTTTAGTGTGTCTGTAGGGTTCAGTTTGGTGTGTCTTTAGGGTTTAGTTTGGGGTGTTTTTGAGGTTCAGTTTGGTGTGTCTGTAGGGTTCAGTTTGGTGTGTCTTTAGGGTTTAGTTTGGGGTGTCTGTAGGGTTTAGTTTGGGGTGTCTGTAGGGTTCAGTTTGGTGTGTCTGTAGGGTTCAGTTTGGGGTGTCTGTAGGGTTCAGTTTGGGGTGTCTGTAGGGTTCAGTTTGGGGTGTCTGTAGGGTTCAGTTTGGGGTGTCTGTAGGGTTCAGTTTGGTGTGTCTGTAGGGTTCAGTTTGTTGTGTCTGTAGGGTTCAGTTTGGGGTGTCTGTAGGGTTCAGTTTGGGGTGTCTGTAGGGTTCAGTTTGGTGTGTCTGTAGGGTTCAGTTTGGGGTGTCTGTAGGGTTCAGTTTGGGGTGTCTGTAGGGTTCAGTTTGGGGTGTCTGTAGGGTTCAGTTTGGGGTGTCTGTAGGGTTCAGTTTGGTGTGTCTGTAAGGTTCAGTTTGTTGTGTCTGTAGGGTTTAGTTTGGGGTGTCTGTAGGGTTCAGTTTGGTGTGTCTGTAGGGTTCAGTTTGGGGTGTCTGTAGGGTTTAGTTTGGGGTGTCTGTAGGGTTCAGTTTGGTGTGTCTGTAGGGTTCAGTTTGGTGTGTCTGTAGGGTTCAGTTTGGGGTGTCTGTAGGGTTCAGTTTGGTGTGTCTGTAGGGTTCAGTTTGGGGTGTCTGTAGGGTTCAGTTTGGGGTGTCTGTAGGGTTCAGTTTGGTGTGTCTGTAGGGTTCAGTTTGGGGTGTCTGTAGGGTTCAGTTTGGGGTGTCTGTAGGGTTCAGTTTGGTGTGTCTGTAGGATTCAGTTTGGTGTGTCTTTATGGTTTAGTTTGGGGTGTCTGTAGGGTTCAGTTTGGGGTGTCTGTAGGGTTCAGTTTGGGGTGTCTGTAGGGTTCAGTTTCAGGATTAATTTTGTATCGCTATTAAACTCGCAGGTGCAAAAGCGATGACGTCAGTTCTGACAGTTCGGAGTTCGACATCGCGGGCAGTCTGACCAGGCAAGCAGAGCGAGAGTTGCCAGCGGCCCTGTCCAGTGCAAACGAGTCTGCCATTTCCGCTGCTTACATTGCTAATATCGGTCGATTGATTGAAGTAAATATTCTATCAGATTGTCAAATGTTTTATACAATACTCTTAATAGTCTCATAAAAAAATATTTCATTGATTATGTATATTTGCCAATAATAATGTCAATATTAATTCTAAGAAAATCGGCCTAAAAAATCGATACTAATTCTAAGAAAATCGCCCTCAATGATCGATATTAATTCTAAGAAAATCGCCCTCAATAAGCGATATTAATTCTAGGAAAATCGCCCTCAATAATCGATACTAATTCTAAGAAATTCGGCCTCAATAATCGATATTAATTCTAAGAAAATCGCCCTCAATAATCAGTATGAATTCTAAGAAAATCGCCCTCAATAATCGATATTAATTCTTAAAAAATCGCCCTCAATAATCGATACTAATTCTAAGAAAATGGGTCTCAATAATCGATATTAATTCTAAGAAAATCGCCCTCAATAAGCGATATTAATTCTAAGAAAATCGCCCTCAATAATCGATACTAATTCTAAGAAATTCGGCCTCAATAATCGATATTAATTCTAAGAAAATCGCCCTCAATAATCAGTATGAATTCTAAGAAAATCGCCCTCAATAATCGATACTAATTCTAAGAAATTCGGCCTCAATAATCGATATTAATTCTAAGAAAATCGCCCTCAATAATCGATATTAATTCTAAGAAAATCGCCCTCAATAATCGATATTAATTCTAAGAAAATCGCCCTCAATAATCAGTATGAATTCTAAGAAAATCGCCCTCAATAATCGATACTAATTCTAAGAAATTCGGCCTCAATAATCGATATTAATTCTAAGAAAATCGCCCTCAATAATCGATATTAATTCTAAGAAAATCGCCCTCAATAATCGATATTAATTCTTAAAAAATCGCCCTCAATAAGCGATACTAATTCTAAGAAAATCGCCCTCAATAAGCGATACTAATTCGACGAAAATCGCCCTCAATAATCGATATTAATTCTAACAAAATCGCCCTCTATAATCGATATTATTTCTAATAAAATCGGTCTCAATAATCGATAATAATTCTAAGAAAATCGGCCTTAATAATCGATAATAAACTTGAATATTATTGTGCTTTTAACTTTCCAGGAAACGGAGACCTCAATGCGGCAGCAGCTGATAGACGTCTATTTTGACAACGTGTGCGGCGTTGTTGAAACAATGCGCACCAGTTTGAGCAAAGAATCGCGAATGGCTAGAGAACTGCTGCAGCGGGAGCTCAATGAGGCTATTAATAGATCTTCCCCTTTAGTCAGCTGCTCGAAATTGCTTACTGATTAACTTTATTAACTGGATTGGATCTATTTTAATGACGTCATTGCTGAATCGTGTCGTGTTAGCGCTTAGCTCTCTACTGACTTAAGTAGACTAAATAGAGTTGTTATAAATGCGAAATGCGATTCTATTTCATGAAGTGACGTTGCGTTTTAGTGGCTTTTTGAGCTGAAAAGAAAGTATTTTTTAAATTTTGACAATGTCAGTATTATCATCGCATCACAATCTGGTCAGTTTTGACAGTTTTTTTTCAACTTTTATTTTCTAGTGCTTTATAACAAAAGTCGCGCTTTTTCGCTTTTTATCTACTTTTAGTAGCTACCTACTGGCTTTTTTTTAGTTTTTGTTCAAAAAATTTTTGGAAGCTTTTTGCATGACAACTCAATCATATCTAAACCAGTCTGAGCTGCTATAGGCTTGTCTACGCGAGCCGTATTGAGTATTTTCACCCACACCGTTAGTCTTCTTTCGCGTGGACAAGCTCGCATAAATTATTAATACAATATTTGCCCCCCCTCCCCTGCGTGACGTGCCCTGTCCAGATTTTTATCTACTCTTGCTTTCCCTCTTTTTCTCCTGTGCAGTCTCGGCTTAACTCAGTTGAGTAAAAATATATAATCTGTATAATCTGTGCATAGGCAGTAGATTCCTGTTTTCTATATAATAAGCATGCTATATTTTCTGCTTTTATATTGCCTGTTTTTCTTTGATTTCCTCGGCTTTTGTCACGTAGTATTATAGTTCAGCTTCTGGGTCGAGATTTGCTGCGATTTCGATTGACAAACCGGGGCTTGACATCCGCAGGTTGATTGTTTTTGCTGAAGCAGCCAGCGCTCTGTATCCGTGCGTGTGCTTGTACGCACTTATCGAGATTCACTGTTTGGGCGCGTTCCGTCTGTCTGCCCGTTTGCCTCTCTCTTGATTTTGGAGCTGGAATGCTGGGCTTTTCTTGCATTTAGAAAACAAATCGCCTTTTTTATTGTCAACTCTGCACCATGAGAATCGCCCTCTCTGCAACATGAGAATCGCCCTCTCTGCAACATGAGAATCGCCCTCTCTGCAACATGAGAATCGCCCTCTCTGCACCATGAGAATCGCCCTCTCTGCAACATGAGAATCGCCCTCTCTGCAACATGAGAATCGCCCTCTCTGCACCATGAGAATCGCCCTCTCTGCAACATGAGAATCGCCCTCTCTGCAACATGAGAATCGCCCTCTCTGCAACATGAGAATTGCCAACTCTGCAACATGAGAATCGCCCTCTCTGCAACATGAGAATCGCCCTCTCTGCACCATGAGAATCGCCAACTCTGCAACATGAGAATTGCCCTCTCTGCAACATGAGAATTGCCAACTCTGCAACATGAGAATCGCCCTCTCTGCAACATGAGAATCGCCCTCTCTGCAACATGAGAATTGCCAACTCTGCAACATGAGAATCGCCCCCTCAGCAACATGAGAATCGCCCTCTCTGCAACATGAGAATTGCCCTCTCTGCAACATGAGAATCGCCAACTCTGCAACATGAGAATCGCCCTCTCTGCAACATGAGAATCGCCCTCTCTGCAACATGAGAATCGCCCTCTCTGCAACATGAGAATCGCCCTCTCTGCAACATGAGAATTGCCCTCTCTGCAACATGAGAATTGCCCTCTGCACAGAAAATGTCATAACTATGCGTATGTGTGTCTGCATTACCAATTGGGAAATCAAATCTGTACTGTGCTCACTTCTCAAGCCTGTGCAGCCGTCGGTTGCTATTTCCTGGAAATCTGATTCTGGCATCCTTCTTGCACGTTGCTCTTAGTCAGTCTCGCGCGACGGGCAATATAAGAAGAATAAAACAAATTCCTAGTTACCAGTGCCATTGCCTTTGATATATCATAATATTCGAATCTATTATAATTTCCAATTATATAAGGATTGTATAGGAAGCCATGTGACTTGACATGCAAGCAAATCCAGATCTGCTATGACAGGCGACATGCTTCACAGGAAACTGATCATTTATCAACTTTCTTTTCTGGCTTTCTCCTTTGTTTAGATTTTAGTATTGAAGCGAGTTGAGTTTTTAGTATGGTTCGAATTGATGAGCTGCGGCGTCTCAGGAAGTAACGTTGATAGGCAGCCAATTTCCAACCTCTGAGCATGAGCACACGCGCTCAAGCAGGGTGCACAATGGTATGAGCTGTACACGCTTTTCGAAAGTTACTCCTCAATATTTTGGCCGCTTGATGTACTTATTGTTAGAGTAACCGTTGCTTGTTACGGAGTGTGTGAGCACAGGGAGTGTGTGAGCACAGGGAGTTTTTGAGCACAGGGAGGGTGTGAGCACAGGGAGGGTGTGAGCACAGGGAGTGTGTGAGCACAGGGAGTTTTTGAGCACAGGGAGTGTGTGAGCACAGGGAGTTTTTGAGCACAGGGAGTGTGTGAGCACAGGGAGTGTGTGAGCACAGGTAGGGTGAGGGCACAGGAAGGGTTATACACATTGGCTAACACGTTTCTGACTATAACTGCTATCATCAAGGGTAGGGATTTGCTGATTAGCCGATAATTTCCTTCTGCACGTACTTGAGAACTATTTCATGTCCTAAATAGTGCTAGCAAAATGCGCGGCCCCAATCACCGTGGATTGTTATTACACGCTCCGCTAGCCACATCTCTAGGCTGGATAATGGATAATGTATAATTTTTAGCTTACTCCTGAGTTGCCGAGATGGATGTGGAAATTATACCCAGCTTCAGGGTCTTTGCTCTGCTCACGCTTCTTATGCCCCATCTTGACTAGCGCAATTACGAGCGAACGGAAGCGAGAGTCAGTTAATTATTAAGCAGCAACTTAACGGTATGCATCGAAAATTGATAAGTAAAATAAGCCCTCAGCTGATTGAATAATTGACAACAGGTGGTGCGTCATTATCGATTTTAAAGCGAGTTCTTTTTTATACGACAATTACTCTTTGGTGCTGAGGAGCAGTGTCTAGTGTACCTGCAGCTGTATGTGCGTATGGTTGGGGCGATTTTAATTGGATATCACGAGCCAGAAAGGGATTAAGGTACATGAAAATGTGAAGGTAGCTGTTGACATAGGACAAAGGAGTCAGGAGGCAGAAGAGTCAGGAGGCAGAAGAGACAGAAGAGTCAGGAGACAGAAGAGTCAGGAGACAGAAGAGTCAGCAGGCAGAAGAGTCAGGGGACAGAAGAGTCAGGAGACAGAAGAGTCAGAAGACAGAAGAGTCAGGAGGCAGAAGAGTCAGCAGACAGAAGAGTCAGAAGACAGAAGAGTCAGGCGACTGAAGAGTCAGCAGGCAGAAGAGTCAGGATACAGAAGAATCAGCAGGCAGAATAGTCAGGAGGCAGAAGAGTCAGGAGACAGAAGAATCAGGAGGCAGAAGAGTCAGGAGGCAGAAGAGTCAGGAGACAGAAGAGTCAGGGGACAGAAGAGTCAGGAGACAGAAGAGTCAGAAGACAGAAGAGTCAGGAGGCAGAAGAGTCAGGAGACAGAAGAGTCAGAAGACAGAAGAGTCAGGAGACAAGAGTCAGGAGACAGAAGAGTCAGGAGACAGAAGTGTCATAAGACAGAAGAGTCAGGAGACAGAAGAGTCAGGAGACAGAAGTGTCATAAGACAGAAGAGTCAGGCGACTGAAGAGTCAGGAGGCAGAAGAGTCAGGATACAGAAGAATCAGCAGGCAGAATAGTCAGGAGACAGAAGAGTCAGGAGACAGAAGAGTCAGGAGACAGAAGAGTCAGGGGACAGAAGAGTCAGGAGGCAGAAGAGTCAGGAGACAGAAGAGTCTGGAGGCAGAAGAGTCAGGAGACAGAAGAATCAGGAGGCAGAAGAGTCAGGAGACAGAAGAGTCAGGAGACAGAAGAGTCAGGAGACAGAAGAGTCAGGGGACAGAAGAGTCAGGAGGCAGAAGAGTCAGAAGACAGAAGAGTCAGGAGGCAGAAGAGTCAGGAGACAGAAGAGTCAGGAGACAAGAGTCAGGAGACAGAAGAGTCAGGAGACAGAAGTGTCAGAAGACAGAAGAGTCAGGCGACTGAAGAGTCAGGAGGCAGAAGAGTCAGGAGACAGAAGAGTCAAGCGACTGAAGAGTCAGGAGACAGAAGAGTTAGGGGCAGAAGAGTCAGGAGGCAGAAGAGTCAGGAGACAGAAGAGTCAGGCGACTGAAGAGTCAGGAGACAGAAGAGTCAGGGGCAGAAGAGTCAGGAGGCAGAAGAGTCAGGAGACAGAAGAGTCAGGAGACAAGAGTCAGGAGACAAAAGATTCAGGAGACCGAAGAGTCAGGAGACAGAAGAGTCAGGAGACAGAAGAGTCAGGAGACAGAAGAGTCAGGAGACCGAAGAGTCACTATTCTACATCTACTCTTGTCTTCTCTGTTATCCGCAGAAGACAGCGGAAAGCAGACAGTCAGCCGCTAAAAAATGTCGCATGCAATGGTTATGCAGCATCCACTCCGACCCTGCCTGTCTTTTCTACAACGCTGCCCCCCCGGTCCTTCCGTTCCGTGTCCGCCAGGAGGAAAATGCTCTTCAGGAAGCGGGTCCCCTGTCAGCCTGCGCACAGTCGGAAATGGGCATTGAATTGAAGTTCATCAAATTATATGGCCATACGACTTTCTCTTTCAAATCAATCCGCTCTCATCCTATAAGTAATTTGGTCAGGATTTGGGAGGCCTTGAGCCTTCCCCAACTTACCCAACTGAGTGAGTGACCAACCCGACTTTTGCAAATTTGTCTGTCACGCAATATCTTTGAACTCCGTCGGAGAGCTGCCTAATTCTCGGAGTTGCTTGGGCATGAGAGATTCGCAAAATGAGATCACAGAAAGGCCTGCGGATGTACTTTTTGTGTGGAGATTTTTAGTGTCTTCGGAAGCGGGAGATTATAAGGGGAATTCCGGGTCTGCGGTTGGAGATTAGCAAGAGGAATTCCTGCTTTTCAGTGGAAGACTCTTAAGGGGAATTCCGGTGCTTCAGTTGACGATTCTAGAGAGGAATTTCTGTTCTTCAGAGGGAGATTCTCAAGGGAATTTCCGTTCTTCAGTGGGAAATTTTCAAGGGGAATTCCTGGTCTTCAATAGGAGTTCCCCATGGCGAATTCCCTTTCTTCAGTGGGAAATTCTCAAGGGTATTCCCGTTCTTCAGTAGGCGATTCTCAAGTGGATTATCTGGAGAGGAGTTCCTGCTTCGCAGACTGTGATGTTTAGGACAATTTTCTCGGTGATAAAGGTTTCTGTTTCATGATACTTCATGTAAAATTTTTCATTTTGAAAAGAACCTATCGCAGTGGAATTTCAGCTTTACTGCAATTCATAAAGTGCGTCATAAACTGTCTAGCAGCTTCATCACCAATGCCTTTATTACCCTTATTATCTATCTATCTATCCATCTATCTATTTATATAACTATCTATCTATCTATCTATCTATCTATCTATCTATCTATCTATCTATCTATCTATCTATCTATCTATCTATCTATCTATCTATCTATCTATCTATCTATCTATCTATCTATCTATCTATCTATCTATCTATCTATCTATCTATCTATCTATCTATCTATCTATCTATCTATCTATCTATCTATCTATCTATCTATCTCTCTATCTATCTATCTATCCATCTATCTATCTATCTATCCATCTATCTATCTATCTATCTATCTATCTATCTATCTATCTATCTATCTATCTATCTATCTATCTATCTATCTATCTATCTATCTATCTATCTATCTATCTATCTATCTATCTATCTATCTATCTATCTATCTATCTATCTATCTATCTATCTATCTATCTATCTATCTATCTATCTATCTATCTGTCTATCTATCTATCTATCTATCTATCTATCTATCTACCTATCTTTCTATAGATCTATCTATCTATCTATAGATCTATCTATCTATCTATCTATCTATCTATCTACCTTTCTATCTTTCTATCTTTCTATCTATCTATGAGTCAATTAGCTAATAATGTTACTCACACTCTAAGACACCAAATTACTCACCAACTTTCCCCATTTGCAGCTCAGGCATCCGACAGGTTCTAAAACGGCTTCGCAACCCCTTTGGGAAATTTTCAGCCTGAGTTTGCTCAATCGCTCTGACGAAGCCCCCTCCCAGATCCTACTGGCCACTGTCTCAAGCAGCTTTACTCAGCCAGCTCATCTCACTCGTTTAGTGTATTCCCAGCGGGCTTGCAAATCTCCCAGCTTCCCTCATTCGCACCCACCAGGATTACCCCGCCCACCCTCAAGCTCTCACAAGGCTGCTCCTTTCACTGCTCCCACAACTGCCCAGCCGTGGAGTTTCACCTAGATATCAGGAGTCAGTCAGTCAGTCAGTCAGTTCAGTTTCCATTCCAGGTTCTTGCGTCCCAGCTGTCCTTGGCCCTAAGCCCATGCATTCAGTTGCCACAGGAGAAGTGATGAGTAGGTTTCTACAACTGCAACTCCAGACTATACAGAGGGATGATGATGGCGGGAATCTGATGGGGTCTGTGGGAGGCTGACAGTCCAATTCCCATTGGATGGCTGAGTAGAGCTGAGTAGCCAGGATGAGGGGCATGCAGGACGAGTGTGCGCTGTAGCAGTTGCACCATCCTTGTCAGCAGTGTCTATCTGGCTCACCTCAATTCCCTTTACACTCCTCCTCGGCGCTCTGGGTAGCAACCACTTCGAGTCCGGGTTGGTTGGGTTGCCAACCCACCCCTCCTCTTTTCTCTCTCCCTCTTCCCCACCTCAATCCCAAAATTATGAATCTGCAGCAGCCGGACCTGAGCGCCCCCCCCCCAAGTGCCGCCTCATTGAAGCTGCTCTGACTCCTCCAGCCTCCTCTTGGTAACTTTTTTCTCTCTTTCTGCGCGAAAGCCACTTATAGCTTGGCAATACGAAAACCTCACCCTCTCTCTCCCTCTCACCCTTTCTCTGGACTTCACTCATCACTTCACCCCCAGCCCGCCCCTCTAGGGACCCATCATCCGCTCTGGTGGTCGCCAATTAATGCTTAAAAAACCGGACCCGTGCTGTTGAGATTCTACACACCCATATAACTATATAGAGGCCAAGTCGCGCACATGCCGAACAACTCTGGGAGCAGCGGCAGGCAGCAGCAGCAGCAGCAGCAGTCCAACAGAGGTGGCGGCTCGCAAAGCAATAAAAAAGGTAAGTTAACAGAAACTATATGATTGACAAAATGCATTCAGGTAAACGGCTGAAGTAGCTAGCTCTGCACTCATAGGGAAGTTTTTTTTAAAATACGGGTTACTAATGAAGTGTTGAGTGCTGCTGACGGCTTTGCTTTGCCGTTGGTTTATTGTTTTTATCGCTGTAAACTAGCGTCCACACTACAGTTCAATCAGCATTGAGTCAAAAAGCGATAGTGGCGCTTTAGATGGAGCCAAAACACTATAAGTAGCGCCAAAAGAATATAGATAGAGCCAAAACACTATAAGTGGCGCCAAAATACTTTAGTGAATAAACACTATAAGTGGCGCCATAATACTTTAGATGGGGCCCAAACACTTTTATATAGCGCCGTCACAACTCTATAAGTGGCACCAAACTACTTTAGATAGCGTAAAAAAAACTTTAGATGGCGTCAAAAGACTTTAGATGGCGCCAAAAGACTTTAGATGGCGCCACAACACTTTAGATAGCGCCAAAAGACTTTAGATGGCGCCACAACACTTTAGATAGCGCAAAGACACTTGAGGTGGCGCCAAAAGACTTTAGATGACGCCAAAAGACTTTAGATGGCGCCACAACACTTTAGATAGCGCAAAGACACTTGAGGTGGCGCCAAAAGACTTTAGATGGCGCCAAAAGACTTTAGATGGCGCCACAACACTTTAGATAGCGCAAAGACACTTTAGATGGCGCCAAAAGACTTTAGATGGCGCCAAAAGACTTTAGATAGCGCCAAAATACTTTAGATGGCGCCAAAAGACTTTAGATGGCGCCACAACACTTTAGATAGCGCAAAGACACTTGAGATGGCGCCAAAAGACTTTAGATGGCGCCACAACACTTTAGATAGCGCAAAGACACTTGAGATGGCGCCAAAAGACTTTAGATGGCGCCACAACATTTTAGATAGCGAAAAGGCACTATAAGTGGCGCCAAAAGACGTCAAATGGCGCAGAAAGACTTTAGATGGCGCCAAAATATTTTAGATGCCGAAAAGACACTTGAGGTGGCGCCAAAATACACTAGATGGCGTTAAACACATACTCCCGCTAACGATGCCAAAATGTCTACTTTTATCTCTTACAGCCTGATGAAGCCACTAAGGAAGGGGCAATGGGAGCAGGAAGAGAGAAGGGATAACAAGAGTTTCGCTACACAAGCCCCGGACTCAACTAGTGGGCCACCCTTTTTGCTTGAGCTCGTAATTAGCAGGTGATGATAGCCAAGGTGCGATGCAACCTGCAGCTGCTGCAATAGCACACTGTCTCTCTACCCCCCTCCAGAATTGGAAATCAATTGAGTGCAGTCATTAACCCGATAGAACGAGCTTTATGTTGCTTTCATTTGTTCGTTCATTCCCGAATTGAAGGGCTGGGATACTGGGAAGAGGATTGGTTTTGCTGTCCTAGTTGTGGGAACTCCTGCTTTCCCCTTGCCCGAGCTCTGATCTCTCATCCTCATGGCACTCTGACTCTCCATATGGTAATCGATTGGCTAGCCTGGGTGCACGGATACTTGATAACTCATATATCTGTGTTATTAATGCATCTGGCGCTTTTCCTATGCGCAGATCCGAAATAATTTGTTGGCTACATTCGATAAGAAATTTAATGCCTTTGCCAATACACTAGGCGTTGTGATACTGTACTCTGTGTGTGTTGCACTGTGCTCCTCTGCCTCCTGACTCTTCTGCCTCTGACTCTTCTGTCTCCTGACTCTTCTGTCTCCTGACTCTTCTGCCTCCTGACTCTTCTGCTTCCTGATTCTTCTGCCTCCTGACTCTTCTGCCCCTGACTCTTCTGCTTCCTGACTCTTCTGCCTCCAGACTCTTCTGTTTCCTGACTCTTCTGCCTTCTGAATTTTCTGTCTCCTGACTCTTCTGCCTCCAGACTCTTCTGTCTCCTGACTCTTCTGTTTCCTGACTCTTCTGTCTCCTGACTCTTCTGTCTCCTGACTCTTCTGCCTCCTGAATCTTCTGTCTCCTGACTCTTCTGTCTCCTGACTCTTCTGCCTCCTGACTCTTCTGTCTCCTGACTCTTCTGCCTCCTGACTCTTCTGCCTTCTGAATTTTCTGTCTCCTGACTCTTCTGCCTTCTGAATTTTCTGTCTCCTGACTCTTCTGCCTCCTGACTCTTCTGCCCCTGACTCTTCTGCTTCCTGACTCTTCTGCCTCCAGACTCTTCTGTCTCCTGACTCTTCTGCCTCCTGACTCTTCTGCCTTCTGAATTTTCTGTCTCCTGACTCTTCTGCCTTCTGAATTTTCTGTCTCCTGACTCTTCTGCCTCCAGACTCTTCTGTCTCCTGACTCTTCTGTCTCCTGACTCTTCTGTCTCCTGACTCTTCTGTCTCCTGACTCTTCTGCCTCCTGAATCTTCTGTCTCCTGACTCTTCTGTCTCCTGACTCTTCTGCCTCCTGACTCTTCTGCCTCCTGATTCTTCTGTCTCCTGACTCTTCTGCCTCCTGACTCTTCTGCCTCCTGACTCTTCTGTCTCCTGACTCTTCTGCCTCCTGACTCTTCTGCCTCCTGACTCTTCTGCCTCCTGACTCTTCTGCCTCCTGACTCTTCTCTCTCCTGACTCTTCTGCCTCCTGACTCTTCTGCCTCCTGACTCTTCTGTCTTCTGACTCTACTGCCTCCTGATTTTTCTGTTTCCTGACTTTTCTGTCTCCTGACTTCCCCAATAAACTTAGTTCCCTTTGCACTTTCCCGCACAGTGCAGTACACCGGATGCCATCTATAGCAGCTTCTATCGGCTGAATAATGCAAATTACCTTCTAGTCTACTTGAGAACAAGTCATCAGCTCAGCACTTCAGAGTAACTCTCTTTGAGCCAAAAGGGTTGAGGGAGTGAGCGGATGAGAGGTTGGGGACTTTGAGACCTCCATCTCGTCAGTAGATTGAAGTGGACAGGAACTTCGCCCCCACGAATTTCGCCATGCAAGTGAGTATTCATTTATTTTTTTAGTTTTGCACATGCTGAGAGTGTAGAGGTCGCATGTAGGTACATGTAGTTTGTATGTAGCACAGCAGAGTTCTGGCTTCAGTGTATATTTGAAGCGCCTTATCTGTGAGTGGCGCGAAAGCTTATCTGTCAGTGGCGCCAAAGCTTACCTGTCAGTGGCGCCAAAACTTACCTGTCAGTGGCGCCAAAACTTATCTGTCAGTGGCGCCAAAACTTATCTGTCAATGGCGCCAAAACTTACCTGTCAGTGGCGCCAAAGCTTACCTGTCAGTGGCTCCAAAACTATACCTGTCAATGGCGCCAAA
This sequence comes from Macrostomum lignano, assembly GCA_002269645.1. Taxonomy (NCBI): domain Eukaryota; kingdom Metazoa; phylum Platyhelminthes; family Macrostomidae; genus Macrostomum; species Macrostomum lignano. The sequence goes on from NIVC01000056.1 coordinate 1,001,025, forward strand.
ACTTACCTGTCAATGGCGTCAAAACTTACCTGTCAGTGGCGCCAAAACTTACCTGTCAGTGGCGCCAAAGCTTATCTGTCAGTGGCGCCAAAACTATACCTGTCAATGGCGCCAAAACTTACCTGTCAGTGGCGCCAAAGCTTACCTGTCAGTGGCTCCAAAACTATACCTGTCAGTGGCTCCAAAACTATACCTGTCAATGGCGCCAAAACTTACCTGTCAATGGCGCCAAAACTTACCTGTCAGTGGCGCCAAAACTTACCTGTCAGTGGCGCCAAAACTTACCTGTCAGTGGCGCTAAAATAGGTGCACAGTTTCTAAAGCGTGATAATTATCTCTCAGAGTATTATAGCTAGCATAACAATAAAGTGATGTGGGAGAGCTGTGCTTATCGGGAAGAGAGGAAGAAGAGAGAGAAGAAGAGAGAGAAGGAGAGAGAGTGAATCACTGAGTCTGGCTCAACTGACACGCGCTAAAATAGCCTGCGGCGTGTTATCAAGCCCCGGGGCTTGGAGGGATGATAAAAGAGAAGGATAGCAACGGACTTAAACTGCTCTGGGAGAGCAGCTGGGAACGAGTTTATCATTATTATTTCAGGAAGAACTTGGGGGATGCATTGCTACAGAGAAAATTCTGCTAATGCATGCAAGTGTGCCGCTTGCATGTCTGTCTGTCCGATCATAAATTCATCAGTGAAGGCGCATAAGAAATTATTCGGTTCTGCGGTTCTCGAAAAAAAGCGAAAAAAATCTTTTGAACTCTCAGGCGACTGCTTTAATTAGCATAATTTTCGGGACATGGAGAACTGCTTTAGGGATTTAGATTTTGTTGGTCATGACGCAACAACGCTTGAAAAATGCGTATGGTTATAATTATGATTGGACTCGTACAAAAATACCTAAAATTGATCTTCAAGTTGAAAATTTGAAACTTCAAGGGATTTGACACGATATTCCTGAGATTTGACCTGTAGTTGGGATGGACTTGACATGAAATTCCTGAGACTTGACCTGTAGTTGGGATGGATTTGACATGAAATTCCTGAAACTTGAACTGAAGTTAGGATGGATTTGACATGAAATTCCTGAGACTTGACCTGTAGTTGGGATGGATTTGACATGAAATTCCTGAGACTTGACCTGTAGTTGGGATGGATTTGACATGAAATTCCTGAAACTTGAACTGAAGTTAGGATGGATTTGACATGAAATTCCTGAGACTTGACCTGTAGTTGGGATGGATTTGACATGAAATTCCTGAGACTTGACCTGTAGTTGGGATGGATTTGACATGAAATTCCTGAGACTTGAACTGAATAGCTTTGAGGGTTTGGAGATAGAGTTTGGTCGTTTGTACATGAAATTTCAAAATTTCGACACACATTTTGAAGGTTGCAATATGAAATTTAACAATATTTCTGCTGATTTCCCCGAAAACATTTGAAGGCTGTAAAATTAGGTCTAATGAATTATGTTT